>JAVJIF010020393.1:0-78102 GCA_038442645.1 Agave tequilana | reverse complement strand
AAACCAATTCTTGTTTTCCACGATGTCTTCTCTATTAGCTATACAATTAATTCATTTTCTCTTTTAAATTTCATTCTTTCAAGCCACATTTTAAGCAAAGAGTAAAGCGGCATGAGAAACCAAGATTGTACAATTTTTTTTTTTAGGATTTTAAAAATATATTCTTAATTAATAAGATCATTTAGATTCATTCATATCATTGGGTATTGGCGCGCGCTTGTGCATGTGTGTGAGAGCACGTGGGTGCATGCAAGGGCGCGTGGAATGATACGCCTTTTATTTGGTTTGATGCAGGGCTTTCTCGCACCTTGGGAGACTAGTTTGAAAAATTATCAGCTGGTGAGTTGATATTTATTTGCTACTGTCATATAAGCACCACTGCAAACTAGCATAGTCAATGAGTTAATATTTATTGTAGTCTCATATTATATGATATTTAAATGTGACCTTGCAAGTTGCAATTTGATGTTTTGGAGTTCAGTTTGTACTATTCTTTTGATTCAAGTGCTTATAAGCTTGTAATTATCTTTCATACATACTACTTAGTAGTGTATCAGGGTTTGAGAAATCTATACCTCACTAGGCTCTCTCTCCCAGATTCGAACCCTGAATTTCCTCCGACTTTACCCTTTGATAAAAAACAGGAGTGCAAACAATCAAAACACAAGAGGGGTGTGTACTCTTGATACCAAATATTATGCGAATGAGGTTATAAGATATACTAGGAAGGGAGAGAGATTTCTATTGATTTAACTTGATGAAAACAACTAGTTACATGACTTTTTATAGGGCCTAAAAATAAACATGAAAATCAAAAAAATTAAATGCATTCATACAACATAAATAGATTAGGTTCATTCACTTGACTACATCACAAAATATGAAGTGTTTTCTTTATTGCATGAAGAGTATTCTCCATGTATTTGAAATACGAGAAGTTCGTAGTTAGATTCAATGTGTCTGAGAAACCGAGGAGACAAACGAGATACCAAAAAGTCTAGCTTATATTTTCAACACCTTCCAGTGCACAAACCTCTTCTGTACTGATTGTTCCTATTATCATAGTTTTTTTAAATATACATAAGCATTTGTGTTAGAGGGAATGGCGACACTCAATTGAGCTATCCATGAATTGCCATCAAGAGAGGGTTGATAGCTTTATGTATGAAATATGTTAGTGCCTGTGTGACGGGGACATAGAGCAGGCATGTCCGGGCGTGCAAAATATGTAAAAACAGAATGCGTAATTATTTTGTATAAAAATTAATGAAATTCTACTGAAATTCTTTTCTTAAGCTCTATACTTTTCTAGGGTTAGGTAAGATGGTGGAAGGGTTCTGGCTTTTGAGGCTGTCCAGGAGTCTAGAGGAATTTTGCTTACAAATCACCCATTGTGCATGTTGATCGATCTTTTTGCAAATCTCATTTGTTCGTGCTCGCAATGAGTTTTTGTTTGTATTTGTGATCGATGTGTATTTGATCTGAAAAGCATTAGGGATCATTCGATACCCGTGAACGGGGTGTATTGATGATGACGATGCTGAATGAGGATTGACTCATGGTCGCAGTCATATAAGAACATAGTTTCATGACATAACACTAAAGTTATGATTTTGATTGACTCCACCACTAACCGTAGCTCAAATGGATCCTTAAAAAGTATTAAGACAGTTTTTCTGGCAGCATTCAAAGTTCTGTTGCTGCAGTAGCTAGAAAAGTTGGAGAACTAAATATTTGCTCCTCTCTGTCGGAGTCTGCACATGATCGGATGGATCATTTTCTAGCAATATGAATGAACCTAACTATAGGATTTTTGGACCAGCATATAAGCTTGACCTTTTGATTATACTGCTTTAAAAACTTTACCGCTTTGCTCCCAAGCACCAGAGTATTTGCTGAACATGAAAGATATTAAAAGAACTTTAATGCGGATTAAACTAGCATGGATCTAGAATCAAGTACATCTCAAGAAGAATTTAAATGCATATTCATATAAACACATACCTGAAGCCATTAGTGGAGAATGGATGAATGTTGAAGAGGACCTCGATTCTTCCTTTGATCCTGCAATAACCCTAATGCAAAACCCTTCTTCTCTCTGTCTCCTTCTCTTTTCACAACACTTGCAAATATGATGGATATCTCAAAGAATGAGAGAGTGTTGGTTTTCTTTACAGGAGGAGAGATGAGGGTCTAACATTTACAAATAACCCCCTGAGATAAAACCACCCTCATGGCCCCTTTATACCTCATGTGATTATTACTTATATAAATGTAAACTTAATATGGGCATCTATAATATCAGTTAACCTTAATTAGGAATCCAATTGAATAGGGTAGTGGGCCACTTAATCTTTAATGTGAGATTAACATTCTCCCACTTGGACCACTAGCCGATTATGTTAAAACTTTAGAAAACAAATAAAAGAAAAGACTCATTTTCAAAAAAAAAAATATATTTTGACTCCATTGGATTCCATACTGAAAAACTTTGACACGTGTCACGAATTTTAAAAACAACAACTGATAAGCCCAAATTATGAAATACTGTAATACTGCAATTAGTTTGGACCACCAATGCGAGTGATAGCGGTTATACAACATCTATGTCATACTCCCTTCTATGTACCACAACATTGATAACCCTTACTAATTGAGTCCATAACCAAATGACCCCTGTAATTGTCTTGTTAAGACATTTCCTGTTTAACAACATCCATACATAATATGTGCACACATAATGGATAACAGGAAATACAGAAACAAACTTTTATTGCGCAATATTGTCAATTATACAAGTACCAAAACATATATTTACAGATTGCTCAAAAGACCCATTCTAACAACATGTTCCTTGAATGTCTTGGAGGCAATCCCTGGTCATTGGATCAGCAACCATTAAAGTGGTACTTATACTTTCAATTGACACCTTCTGTTTCTGAACTCTTTCTCTAACCACCAAGTACTTAAGTTCCATGTGTCTGGAACCATTAGAGTACTTTCCATTCTTAGAGAAGAAAACGGCTGCTGTATTGTCACAATATATCTTCAGCGCCTGGCAATAGAGTCAACTACACAAAGTGCTGAGATAAAATTCCGTAACCATAATGCATGATTCGAGGCTTCAAAACAAGCTATGAACTCAGCCTCCATCGTGGATGAAGCAGTGATAGACTGCTTTACACTCTTCCACGAGATTGCCCCACCTGCTAGCATGAATATGAAGCCTGAAGTAGACTTCCTGCTATCTGGGCAACCAGCAAATCTGAGTCCGAATAGCCTATCACTTCCAACTGATCTGATCTCCTATATATGAGCATATGGTCTTTCGTCCCCTGAAGATACTGCATTACCTTCTTAGCCATTTCCAGTGCTCCATTCCTGGATTGCTCTGGTATCTTCCTAACATCCCACAGCAAAACTGATATCTGGCCTTTTAACGCCCCGATCCCGTAGGTACGGGGACGTTATGGCGACGTACATACGCGAGGTGCATACCCGCCCACGCGTACGTTAAGCCTCAGTACAGTACATTACCTCCATATAAACATGAGGTCCAGCATAAAAGCAGTACAAGAATACCTGCAGAAAGAGGTCAGCGATCATAACAGATATGAAAAATGGAGACAAATAAGATAACGAAAAATAAATACCAAGATACCTAGGAATAGTCCCGATGCGGAAGCTCCGATGTGACTCCAAGGTACTCTCGGATACTACGGTACGCGGATCTCCAATCTGGGCATGCAACCCAGGGTCGTCAGAAAGCGACCTAGTGAGTGGTAAAATGAAGGAGGCAGTAATATATACAATAGTAATACAAGCACGATAATAATATATAGTACGTGAGGTTGGACTAGTGATACCATATAATAAGGATATATAAACAGTAGAAATAGAGAACATAAAAGCAGTGCAAATAAATAACAGGTCACCTTTTAATACCATCACTACCTAGCGGTTATCATCAGGTCATATCTATAGTCGTGTCCAGTTTATGTAATAACTAATGTTGTCTAGTGGTGACGTAATAGACTGAATATGATAGTGGTGACGTGATAGAGGTGAACATGCAAATGAGCATATGTCTGTAATATATGCAATGCAGAATATGCATAGTATGCCACTACATACAGTGTAACATATACCAGTAATGTAACAAAGTATATATGTACATGAGTAGTAGGCACTAAAGAAAGTATACAGGAAACATGAACAATAGCAATGTATACATGTCACATGATAGCAGATAAATGATCAGGAACAGTAACAAGTACAACTAAACATGTAGCAGGCAGGTCATGTCAAAGTCATGTCATTTATACAATAGTAGCGATCAGTATCACCTGGTATTTTAATTACTCTCTTCCAGTGTCCCATACCAATGGCGGTTCATACTGGAGCCCGCACTCCAGTCGAACCCATCCGGGCATGGCCTACGGGTACCATTATCCAAACGAGAGAGTAACCAAATAACAAGTATTCCCGACGTCACTATTGTGTATACTGTTTTATTATGTTAATTGGAAACCCATGGTCGAGGAGTTCTTATCGGGTGGGTGTATCCCGTGTATACCCGGGATCACGCCTTAAACAAGCCCCTGGCTGCCAGGACCAGGGCCCTCCGCTAAGAGGGGAGCATGAATCAAGTAACAAGAGCTCATGGAGCAATTGGTAGGCAGCCCTCCTACCGTCCCCTGCAGTGGGAAAACAATATGGATCCAGTACATCACCCGATAAGATCTAATCAACCATCAAGTCTCCCCCATACCCAGTTATCATTATGATCTGTTATGTCAAGTATCCAATGTAACAAGAACAATTAGCAGTACATGATACGGGTAACATGATAACTGGACCAGAGCTCTGTTGATAGCATAGAACAATATAACGTGAATCGGGAGCAATATATCGAGAACAATAGAACGTGAACAATATCACGGGAACAATATAACAGAATCAATAGATGTGGAAGTCCACATATCGCATATCAACAGCTCTCATGTCCAGTAACAGGAATATCCATATCAGTAACAGGTAACAATCCTATAACATGAATACAGTAACATGAAATAATAATACATGTAACATGAACGGGATCCATATGTCAAATAGAACAATACATGTAGCATGAACGGGGATCTATATGACAAGAATAGAGAAACCTACAGGCATGTGTAACCATAATATGTAAACATAACATAAATGTGTATGATGATCATGCTAATATGAAATGCAGTAGTCCGTGCATGGTTATATCCGTGTATCAGTGGAACCTATATGTGTAGCAATATATCGGTGTATCACTCGTATATGTCCTAACAGTGATCCGTGTATAAAATAATATCATGTCCGTCTCTTAAACTATGGTAGCCATGTAAGGATGATAGCAGTGCAGGAAATAACAGTATCTCGCATTCGTGTATAATGACGGTGTAGTGTCCTAGCGTACCTGTAGAGCAGTATGTAAGGTAACTGTGTCACGATGCATGACATAATAGGGTCCAAGCCTATGGGGCTATGGTGGGCCGGGTGTCAGTGGTACAGGAACAGGACATACTCGAGATCAGTCAGGCATTTACTAAATACCGTGTTTATTACAGTGTTTTAATATTGTTTACCAATTAGGATATACCGGATCATGTTTTATATCAAGAAGTCAATCAAGTGCAATTAATAGACTAAAAAGATAATTTATAAAATAAAAACACTCACAAACTGGTCGTGAGCAGTAGCTCTCGTTCCCACGATCGTAACGGATTCAGAATCGTCCAAATCGGAGTCCGGATGCTCCCGAGATCGCCCGAATACTGAATCATAACAATAGGGTTAATTATGTAAATAATATTTAAAATGCAAATACTGAAAAGTGACAGGTGGGGGTTTTCTGTAAAAATACCTGTAATGTTTTTGGATGCGGGTTTAGGCTCATAACGAGTCGGGTCCATATCCACAACCCAACCCATTTGATTTAAGTTAAATGGGTATGGGTTTACGGGTTAATGGGTATTGGATTGGGGTTATTGGGTTTTAAATAAACCCAATAGAGGTAATTGGGTTTGGGTTCAAACCCAAACCCACAAGGAAGAGGAGGGGCAGCAGCAGCTTGCTGCTGCCGCCCTCACCAGCCAGCCGGCCAGCCCAGCTGGCCGGCGGCGAGAGGAGCCCGCCGGCGGCGATCCCGGCCGCCGGCGGCGACGGCGGTGGCGGCTCCGGCCGCGAGGCAGAGAGGGAGAGAGTGAGAGTGTGGAAGGAAGAGAGTGAGAGAGAGGGAGGCTGCAGATGATAAGAAAAAGGGGAGGAGGGGAGGGGCGCACCTGGAGGGGTGCCGGCCTCCGGCGTGACGCCGGGCCGGGACGCGGCAGCGCCCGGGCGGTGCCTGCGGCGCGTGGCCCGAGGAGGCGCGCCGGTGGCACGCCGGCCACTGGCGGCGGGCGTGGGTCAGGACGCCGCTGACCCAGAGAGAGGGATGGGAGTAAGAGAGAGAGAGGGTGTGAGAGAGGATTAGGGGAGAGAGAGGGTTTGTAGAGAGGATTAGAGAGAATTTGAAATAGAGAGAGAGATATAAGAGAGGGAGAGAGTCGGTTGAATGGGTCGGTGGCGTTCGCTGGAAGCCAGGAGAAGAAGGAAGAAGAAAGTGGAAGAAAGGAAAAGAAAAGGAAGGAAAATAATTAAATAAATTAATATAATTATTATTATATTGGCCCCATATTCGACTAGCTCCGAACGGTGCCCAAAAATTATAGAAAATAAAGAATATTATCCTGAGGTGGAAGATGAAGACGGTTTGTCAAAACTCAATCCGATTTGCCAATTAAAAATCCCGGAGTGTCTCGCCGATACGGGCGACACCGGTTTGGCCAGATTTTCGATAAATTTAGAAAAATCCCCAAAAATACCTGAATGTAGATAACATGATTTTAAGACACACGGTGAAAGCCGATTCTCAAAATTCTACTCCGTTTGTGAGATAAAAATCGGAAGGCCGGTAATCGGTATCGGTCGACACCGACTACGGAGATTTTCCAAAATACTCCAGGAAAATTCCAAAAATCCTGAAAAATCTAAAATATTAGAAAATAATTTTTAAAACTGAAATCGGCTCAATCGGACTACTACGAAGGTCAAATCAATTTTTGTACGTCGTATCGCGTACCGATACGGTAATACGTACACTGGGGATTAGGGGGTTACAGGCCTGGTACAAGTATGTGCATACATCAAGCTCCCAACTCTGCTGACGCATATGGAACTTTCTGCATTTGACCCTTTTCTAAGTCATTTCTGGGACACTGGCTCCCACTTAATTTGTCACCCCTCATAATGGGTGCACAACTGGTTGAACACAATTCCATATGAAATCTTTCCAAGACTCGATTGATATAACCTTTCTGAGACAGTCCTAGCAATCCTCGAGATCTATCCTGAAGATCTCTATGCTTATAACATAAGTTGCCTCACCCATATCAACCATCTGAAAGTTCTTGGTAAGATAGCTTTTAGTTTCATACAGCAAACCAATATCACTACTGGCTAACAAGATATCATCCACATACAGAAATAGAAAAATAACTTGCTCCCACTGATCTTCAGATATATACACTGATCAACAGTGTTTTCTGTAAATCCGAAAGAGGTAATGGTATCATTAAACTTTATATACCATTGCCTGGAAGCTTGTTTAAGTCCGTATATGGATTTCTTTAATTTGCAAGCCAGTGTTCTTGTCCTTTCTTTGCGAACCCTTCAGGTTGCTCCATGTAATTTTCCTCATCCAAATCTCCATTCAGAAAGCTGTTTTCACATCCATTTGATGTAACTCCAAATCATATGAGCTACAAGGGTCATAATGATTCTAAGAGAGTCCTTCTTTGATACTGGAGAGAAGGTTTCTCTATAGTCAATGCCTTCTTTCTGAGTGAAACCTTTAGCCACAAGTCTGACCTTATATCGTTCGATATTGCCTTTAGAGTCGCGCTTGGTCTTAAAGACCCATTTACACCCGACTTTCTTACAGTTATCAGGCAATTCGACCATATCCCAGACTTTGTTATGGTCCATAGATTTTAACTCTTCATTCATAGCATCAACCCATTTACTAGAATCATTGCATTCTATGGCTTGTGAAAATGAAACTGGATCTTTATTTATCCCAATATCATAATCAGATTCCTGTAGATACACCACATAATCATCTGAAATGGCAGATCTTCTTCCCTTTGAGATCTTCTCAAAGCTGCCGGTTGTGGTGGTTCTACAATATTTTCAATGGTGATATCCTCATGGAGTGGTGAACCAATATCATAATGTTGTTCTGGTATCTCAGCTTGATGATCAAGCTGAGGGACAACAATTTCTCTTGAAGGAAAGGGTATTGGGATATTTACCCTTACCACCTCAAGATCTACCTTTCTTGGTTCATCACTCCCACTAATTTCACCATTTTCAAGGAATCTGGCATTACCAGTTTCAACAATTCTTGTACTATGGTTAGGACAATAAATTTGTACCCCTTAGACTTTTCTGGATAACCAATGAAATACCAGATAATGTTCTTGAGTCTAATTTCTTTCTTGTGGATTATATATTCTAGCCTCTGCTGGACAACCCCAAACATGTAAATGTCTTAAACTGGGTTTCCTACCAGTCCACAACTCGAAAGGAGTTGTTGGGACTGCCTTACTAGGAACCCTGTTCAAGATATACATAGCAGTCTTTAAGGCTTCATTCCACAATGAATTAGGTACATTAGAGAAGCTCATCATGCTCCTAACCATATCCATAAGTGTTCGGTTTCGCCTTTCAGCAACACCATTCTGCTGAGGCGTACCTGACATTGTGTATTGAGCACAAATACCATGCTTTTCTAGAAATTTGGCAAATGGGCCAGGATTTTGTCCTGACTCATCATATCTTCCATAAAACTCACCACCTCGATCTGATCTTATGATTTTAACTTTTCTATCTAATTGACTCTCGACTTCTGTAATGAACACCTCAAGGATGTCAACAGCCTGAGACTTTTCATGAATTAGATACACATAACCAAAACGTGACAGATCATCTATAAAGGTAATGAAGTATCTCTCTCCCGTAAAACATGGAATGGAGAGTGGTCCGCAAATATCCGTATGAATTATTTCAAGAAGCTCTTTACTCCTTGTGGCACCTTCTTGGTGTGTTTGGTTTGCTTTCCTTTTATGCAATTCACACACACACCAAAATCAGTGAAGTCTAGGTTATCCAAAATCCCATTCTTCACTAATCTTTCAATTCTATCCCTGGAGATATGCCCCAGTCGTCTATGCCACAAGATAGAGGAATTTTCATTAATTAAGCCACGTTTAATATCAACATTCGAATGCAGAGATAAAAGAGATTGTGCAAACTCATCATTCAATGAAATTTTATATAAACCATCACATAAAATTCCGTGTCCAACCGACATTGAATTATACATTAAACTGAGTTTTTCACAACTGAATAAAATAGAATATCCAACAACATCTAATTTGGATAATGACATTAAGTTCCTAGAAATCGAAGGTACATAAAAAGTATCTTCAAGATTCATCTGATGACCCGTCTCTAAGAGTAGTCGGTAGTGTACCAACAGCCTCGACCTCCACTTTGAGACGGTTCCCCATAAAGACAAATCTCTCACTTTCCTTTGGTTTTCGGGTTGTAAGGAATCCCTGCATTGAATTAGTTATGTGAGTTGTGGCTCCAGAGTCAATCCACCAAGTATTAGAAGGAACTTCAGCAAGATTTGATTCATAACATACAAAAGAAAGATTCATACCTTTCTTTTCGAACCAAGCTTTCCTCTTGTTGCAGTCCTTCTTCACATGTCCTTTTCTGCCATAAAAGTAGCATTTGACAGTGAAAGTCTTTCCATGACCCTGGCTACTTTCCCCAGGTTCATTTCATTTCTTTGGTGGAAACCTCTTACCTCTTCCATATTTACCTTTCTTATGGATAGCTCCTTGAGATACTGCCAACACTGAGTAATGCCCTTCTTGCCTCAGTCTCACTTCCTCTTGTACACACATACCAGTCAGCTCATTCAGATTCTACTTATCCTTATGAGTATTATAGTGGATCTTGAATGGCCCGAACTGAGGAGGAAGTGAGTTGAGGATGAACTGTACTAAGAAGGATTCATCCACTTTCATTCCCAGTGATCCTAACTTGGCAGCTTTATCAGTCATATTAAGAATGTGTTGTTGAACTTCTCTACTACCATCATATTTCATGGTAGTCAGTTCTGTAACACTTGCCTTAATTAAAGCATTTCTTTTCCTAAATAATCATAAGGGGTAATGGGATTAGTATGCATGCATGATATCTTAGTAAGCCATGCTTATTATATGAGTATGTATAAACAAGTGTATACATAAGTATTTATACATCCATGTATATAGGTATAAGAATACCCCCACATGGTCAACTTACCACCATCCCCACCATGCTTGTACCTCATGGAGAGGGGGGAGAGACATGGAGCTTGGCATAGGACATGGAGTAGAGTAGACTTGATGGGATGTATAGGGGACACATGGCACATTATTATGGAGAGTTAGAGACTATAAATAGAGGGGGATGAAGAGGATTAAAGCATTTGGATCAAACACTCTCTCTCTCTTCACAAACTCCCTCCCTCTCTTCCCTTTCCTGCTCAGCAGCAGCAACAACAAGAAGCAGCAGCAGCAGTTAAAGGAGCAACAACAGCAGCAAAGGGAGCAGCAGCAGCAGCAGCAAAGGGCAGCAGCAAAACAGCCCCAAAACAGCCCAAATCTGCAGCCAAAACCAGCAAAATCATACCACTTTAGGGGTGAGTAGAACATGTTAATCCTAATAACATGATGAGTAGAATAAAGTAGGAAATGAAATGAAAGTAAGAGATAAACAAGTACTTGACACTATGTAAATTTTTGGGATCATGTGTTTACAATTCCGCAAGTACTACTAATTTTGTTTATGAATCCATGATATTATTATATGTCTTGCATATTGATATTATATGATGGTATGATGTGTTGGAGGAAGGGACCGGGTTGAACCGGAGGCGTAGAAGGGAAGATTATATATTGTATGTAATGGAGGAAGGGACCGGGTTGAACCGGAGGCGTAGAAGGGGAGATTTTTAAGGAAGGAGGGACCGGGTTGAACCGGAGGCGTAGAAGGGGAGATTATGTTGTATGTATATGGATATTACTAAGATAGAAATCCTATGATATAATCATACATAAATCCTTAATTTATCTGGGATCACTTCTTACAGGCAATTTCTATGTAGGGTAGTCGACTTGGTCCCTGGGATAGTCGACTATAAGTGTGATAATTAGGCAGATAAACTGCTGGATAGCAGGATTAGTCGACTACATACAGACTGTAGTCGACTAATCCCAGATACAGAGAGCAAACAGAGAGTTAACAATCTGTTTTGGACATAATTAGTCGACTAATAAATCGTGTAGTCGACTACACCAGGAAGGGTAGTCGACTATAGGTGACATACAGAGAGTAACATAACTTTTTGATCCTCAACTAGTCGACTATAGGGGTCTTCAAGTCGACTAGTACTTGGGTAGTCGACTATACCAGGGAGGGTAGTCGACTACATAAGTCCCTGACAGCCAACAGAGAAGCAGATACGTGTGGAGTGAAGTTAGTCGACTATAGCTTTATAATTAGTCGACTTACAGATAGTCTTAGTCGACTATAGGGTGGTCTAGTCGACTAGGAAAGCCTTGTTACTGTGTTCTGATTGGGTTTCTTGGCTAATAATAAAATCTTATAAAAATAGTATAATGACACACTTGTTAACCGGATAATTTAGCCATGTATACCTACTTGATAGGCATATTTAAATATTGTTTTACTCACTGAGCCGTCAAGCTCACTCTATTCTAACTCCACCTACAGGTTTGGATAAGGGCAAAGGACCCGCTTAAGGGCAATTGCGCGGGCAATCATCACCGGAACCACTGTTTTAGAAGTTACTTTTGTTATGTATATGATTTTGTATATACATGCGTACTTTAGCTGGGTATCACCCTTGACTTGTAATTTTTAAAGGACTTGGTGTTGGACTCTAACTGTGTATGTGTATATATATCCTGATATGGAAATTATAGACTGTGTTTCTTATAGATTTTCGAACCATGGTGTTAACATGATAAGTCTCCATGTTATCTTAGTAGAAATTCTGATGTATAGTGAAGAGTTCTGATGATTATATCGGAAGTATTATACCTTGATGGGCCCCACGTTTGGATTATACGAGATGATTGTGATTAAATGGAAAATTTTTACTGGGACCGTTACAAGTTCAGCCATAAGGGTGCCAGCTAATGACTTATCTGCAGAGTTAAATCGGTCTTTAACAGCAGTTAAAAGTTCAGATGCACTAGTAGTATGTGGGAGTGAAGTCTTGATGTTATTGGCAATGGTCATCTTGATGAACATGAGACTGAGTCTATTCGACCTTTCCCAAGTTTTGGCATGGCTAACCTGGTCTGCAGTGCTTTCAGCAGTCACTTCATCAGTTTCTCTACTAAAAGAGCCATGTCAAGGTCCAGTACACCCAGTGTGAATTGGACATGCTCAAACCACTCAGAGAAGTTTGTACCATCCAGGGCTGGAATGCTAGTTGCATGAGTGTGAAGGGAAGTGGGAACGTTCACTGAAACAAAATAGCAAGCTCACATTAAGGCCTCGAATCAATACAAAATCTTTAATTTATGAAGATGAATTATTGATATCACTTTGATTCCTCCTTTGGGCGAAACCTAAGCATATCTAGTGTTCACTCTTTAGGTGTGACCTTTTATCACCTATGTAGGTCTAATATAATTTATGTCACTTAGATAGTAAGTCATGTTACCTTTGGGTATCCAATTCTACACCATTAAGTTACATAAATTACACTATCCTACCCCGTTCATAATTATTTGAAAGAGACTTTCCTTTGGGCCAGTCCCAATCTCCTAACTATGACCGCCATCGAGAATATTATTGTCTTTAATGTCACCCTTATTGACAAGTCTTTTATGTAGTTGTATATTCATAAGGCTTACTAATATAGGTCACTTTGGCAACTACTAAATCAATAAACCGTATGAATACAAAACTAACCAATAATATTCTCTAATCTTTTATTTGAGTAATACTATAATACTTCAATTCATTGTCACTTGACCAATTCAATCAATATTAACACCATAACTTAATGTGTAACATACATTCATGATTGAAATTAAACAGCCATTAGTCGACTAGTCAAGGTAAGCCTAGTCGACTAAGGCTAAGTCAAGTCGACTACAAAAGGGGATTAGTCGACTTGGGTCAAGTATAGTCGACCATAGAGGAAGGATTAGTCGACTACACAATAATAGGTTAGTCGACTAAGGGCAAGATTAGTCGACTCCTGCAGGAAGGCAACTCTCGGTTAATCTATTAGTCGACTTGGGAAAGGGTTAGTCGACTATACTCATTATTAGTCGACTAATCAAAATGTCAAGTCGACTAATCAGTAAAAAAAACAGTGAGTTCACAACTTTCTGGAAACAGACCTAGTCGACTAGTGTTATGGGCTAGTCGACTAACAGTCGACGAAACAGTTATCCTGTGCGGTTTCTGTTTAATCGACTGAAGCCAAAAATAGGGAAAATTAGGGTTTTAATTTCTTGAATTTGATCCCAATTAATTGTACAATTAGAGGAATTTAAACAAAATATTAGGGTTATTAAATCCTCTTATAATTCCACAATTAAAAGATCAAAAATTTGATTTTATGAACTGTTAATCAAAAAACCCTAATTTCCATAATCCATAATCCAAGATGTATTGATTCTAAAAACCATGGCTCTGATACCAAATGAAAGATATTAAAAGAACTTAACTGCGGATTAAACTAGCATGGATCTAGAATCAATTACATCTCAAGAAGAATTTAATGCATATTCATATAAACACATACCTGAAGCCATTAGTGGAGAATGGATGAATGTTGAAGAGGACCTCGATTCTTCCTTTGATCCTGCAATAACCCTAATGCAAAACCCTTCTTCTCTCTGTCTCCTTCTCTTTTCACAACACTTGCAAATATGATGGATATCTCAAAAGAATGAGAGAGTGTTGTTTTCTTTACAGGAGGAGAGATGAGGGTCTAACATTTACAAATAACCCCCTGAGATAAAACCACCCATCATGGCCCCTTTATACCTCATGTGATTATTAACTTATATAAATGTAACTTTAATATGGGCATCTATAATATCAGTTAACCTTAATTAGGAATCCAATTGAATAGGGTAGTGGGCCACTTAATCTTTAATGTGAGATTAACAGAACAAAACATCGATCATGAATCTGTGTAACACTCTAATTTAGCATAAAACTGAATTGTCACTGGTTTGTCTGTTTGATGACAGTTCTTGATTTCCCATGCCTTCTACTCGATAAAATGAAAGTTTGTGTTGTCTTGATATCACTGCTGCAAGTGCTTAACTATTATGAACTCTTTTCCCTCAACAGGGAGCAGCAACGACGTGTTATGTTGCTCTGCATCCTCAAGTGAAAGGAGTGAGTGGAAAGTATTTTAGTGACAGCAAAATTGCCGAGCCAAGCGCCAAAGCTAAAGATACCAAGTTGGCAAAGAAATTATGGGACTTCAGTTTGAAATTGATCGGCTGATGTGTTTCTAATACTTACCCTGTATATTACACTTTTACATTGTCGTGAACGTATGAGTGTAATAATTATGTTTGGTATCAAGGGATTATATTTCTGTTTCTTGGTGAATTATGTGACAGTGATATCTCAAAATTGGTCCTTGCAATATATAGAAAACTCACAAAAATGTTGTAATTGATTCTGTATGTTGGTCATTAGCAAGCTGTGCATGCACGGAGACAAGCAAATAATATCATTTGATCTGCACGAGCTAAACGTTACTGTTTGCCATCCATTTGACATGTTATATAGAACATGTAGTTTTGTTGCTGGGATTTATTAGTCTTAATTTATCAAAGTTAGCAGATCATCATTTATGCTAAAATGCAACTGTTCTTCAGACAATTTAATCTATACATTGATCATTTGAAAATTATTTCACAAGTTGTATGGGCAAAGAAAACACACAAATATTTTAAGATTTTTGAATACCACTGTCGGTTAAGTCACCATTATCTTTCTTTACTAAAACTTCTTATTTCCTCTTTAGGTCAAATTTCATTCTTATAGTGTGAGTCTTGTTAGTTAGGAAAGCACCATCGTGTCTTACTCTTGTCCGATCAACAAGAGGGCTGATAAGTCATTTGATTTATTTCATTCTGATGTATGAGGTTTATGTCTATTACTTTCAAAACTGAATTTTAGGCATTTTGTCAGGTTTGTGGATGATTATTCTCGAGTCACATGGATATAACTACTAAAATCTCATTTTAAAGTGTTTTTCACATTTAAAGTTTTTTATTCAGAAATAAAGAATCAGTTTATTTTAATATTAAAAATTTGAGATCTAATAATGTTAAAGAATATCTGGACAACCACTTTAGTCAGTGTCTAGAACAAAATTGAATCTTTCACCAATCCTCTTATATTAACACTCCTAAGCAGAATAGGGTAGCTGGACATAAGATTTGACTTCTTCATCATATTGACTCTTCTATTTCATAGACATGTACCAAGAGACTTTTTAGGGTGAGGCCATTTTGACTGCCTGTTACTTGATGAATCAAATGTCATTCTCCATATTGTAAAATAAAATCCCCATATTCTATCATATATTCGATATTTATTTATTCTCTTTGCCTCGAAATATTTTGAATCTCTCTATTTTGTTCATAATCATAATCATCATAAGACAAAACTTGATTCTAGATATCTTAAAGGGATTTTTCTTGGCTACTCTAAAACTCAGAAATGTTATCAATGTTTTTGTCTCTATAGGCTGATATATTTTGTTTGCAAATGTAACATTTTTTTAGTCTAAATCTGAAATTTTCACATCTCATTCTTCTTTTGTGTCAGAGGATAACTATGATTACTTGTTCTATTGGGAGACAATACTCAATAGTGGTAAATTAACATCTGAAAATGTGATCAGTAAAAATTCACTTTCGTTTCAGGATCTGATTCAACTCTTGCTCCTATGCCAATTTTCGCACCAGTGTAGCAGTCCCAGTTTTTAATCACAGGATTATCTTAATCAAATGTAAAATCTTTAATATTATTTTCATAATTCATGAAATTTTTGCAGCATCTCTTTTATAATTAGAAGTCTGTTCTAATACAGTATATTAAATTTCGGCCAACATCAGCCTACTTATTAACTTCAACACTTTAATCTCAATAACTTTGACTATTTAACTCGAGAATACTCCTCTCAGTATCACAATTCTACGTGATCAACCATCCTCATATAAATATATTAAATCACAAGTACTTTCATTATTTATACAAAAAAAGATTTAACATAAGAGAAGTACAAGTATTCAACCAAAATACTATTCAATCTTCATTGACGCTTATAAGGCCTCAAGCTGATCCCTTTTCCTTATTATGACCTGAAAAAGAAGGTTAACAACGGGGTGAGCTTGAAAGCTCAATGAGTAGAGTAAACTCTAATTTAACTTACATAATTGTATGTATAACAACTTGCTGTTTCAAATCTTTGATATCATTTTTTAACTGTAAGATAATTAATATCTTATCAATTCTCAACTCTTGACCTCTTACTAGGTCTTTTTTATCTATCTTAGAATATAATGTTTCAATTACCAGATATAGTTTTGTATCTTATCAATTTCATGATTTGTGATGCACCGATCATCTATAGTGCCCCCAAAGTACACACTAATAATTAGTGATGCACTGATCACATACTGTGCTTTCATAAAACATAATAATTAGTGATGCATCGATCACATATACCAATTACAAGATCACACAAAGTCAACAATTTAGTCATCACGCTTAGTGAATGAGCCACACACACGTTTCACGTATATCACATGTGTACACTATTAGCACTCTCATTCCTCCAAGAATGGGTACCAGATATAATACATGTATACTATTCACACTCCTCTTCCTCCACGAATGAATACAACACATATTGTATATCATTCATACTCCCCTTTCTTCATGAATGGATAGTGCGAATAATATTGTATCTTTCTTGAAAAAAAATCTTATGTCATGAAAAAGTAAGAAACAGAGTGTGCTCTCTCTCGGTCAGTGCAGAGTCGGAATACACGGCGATAGCAAATGTGACATTAGAGTTAATCTGAATCAGAAATTTTTTAGTAGAGATTAGTTTTCTCCAGAGTGTCCCATGAGACTATATGGTGACAACAAAGCAACAATACATACACATTGCTAAAAATGTTGTGTTCCAAGAGAAAACCAAACGCATTTAGATCGATTGTCATATAGTTCGTAAGAAGCTTGAGGAAAAGATCGTTGTGATGAAACATGTATCATCAGGACACCAGTTAGCAACTCTTTTTACCAAATCATTTGTAGAACAAGGATAAATTTTATTTGTGACAAGTTGTACATGTATGATATATATGATTCAGCCTGAAGGGGATGTGGAGAGAGACTTTGTATTGGTTTAGTCCCACATTATTTGTGAGACTAGATGTACTCTGTATTGATTATTATATATAGATTAGAGTGTGAGGCCTATAACTCATCTCTTTCTCTCTCAATCTGTGATGCTACTTTATCAGAGTCTTTATGAAAGTTTAGCTTAAGTAGTAGTGTAACGGTCCCAGTTTTCATAAATTCCAAATAACAAGAATATTCTTTTAAACTGATAGATCATCGTAATCATCTCCAAATTCTTAAATTTTCGACAGCACTTCCTTTGTAAATACTGACATGCCCAAATATACATTTCAATATATAATAATTTCAACCAACAACAACCCACTTATTCTCAATTCAAACATGTAGATCAAAGTCAACAATCGCCCATGCAATCATAAATATTATTTCGGCTCACCACGGCCTGCTAATTCTCCAAATAATAATTTCGGCTTGACATCGCCTACTTATATGAAACAAAAGAAATATATGTCCGAGAGTACACCTCTCGGAATCCACAATATAAACAGATCTAACTATAACTCTAACACATCACCATAATTACAATCTAACTTACTTCATATATATCCATCTCCCAAAACTTACATAAGGTATCAGTATACATCAAGTAGGATTTCAACAGGAACTAAATTACAATCATTAATAATAAACTTCTCAACAAACGCCTACATCTGAAGCTGGTCTTCTGACACTGCGACCTGAAACATAAAACTGGGAGGGAGTGAGCTCGACAGCTCAGTGAGAGAGAATCAAGGTGAATCAAAGAAGGAAAATACAATTAAGGGCGTGTTTCTTTCTTCAACAATTTTAGAAAGAAAATACAATTAAGGGGCGTGTTTCTTTCTTCAACAATTTTAGAAAGTACAGATGAACAAATGAAACGAAGAGAGAGCAATATCTTATAATGAATGATTACACAAAGATCCAAATAATCTATGTGACAGTCTGACTTCTCTTAGAATCGATTCTCTTTAACTTTCTTTAATTTTCTGCTGCAGATTACTTGGTCTAAAAATTTAATAAGATACTCTCTCAGTTATTATAACTTACGCATGGTTCTATTTTAAGTACTTTTAACACATATCATCACATAACTCATATCTCATACATTAGGTACAACCAATCAAAATCGAAGTTTCATGGGGGGTAAGTATACGTCTCGGTAATACATATCACAATATCACCCCATATCATCTAAAATATAATTTATCCATATGAATAATGCGATCACACATAATCATACTACACTTCACGATATTCTCATATCATACTTAGAGATATGCACAACACACATGATACACATGCATATATAGCCACAGTGAAGTGTGAGAATCCCCGTCTTCTCCCTCCTACCGGCTCCCGCACGGCCCCTTCCTCCTATATATATGTATTTGTATGTATATACAACAATAACACCGTCTTCCCCCTCCTACCGTTCTCGCACGGCCCCTTCCTCCAATATATATATATATATATATATATATATATATATTATATATATATATATATATATATATATATATATATATATATATATATAACAATAACACCGTCTCCCCCTTCCTACCGGCTCCTGCCCGGCCCTTCCTCCATGCAAAAGATGAAACAAACATATACACACACACATTCGAAAGCACAAAAAAATGATTTCGTCACAATACGAACACCAACCCCTTTATTGCAGTTTACCTTTTAGCTTGACACTAATGTCCATTAACATCCATATATGACACACCATATGTGTATATACATATATATGAGTTACCAGTTAATACTGTAGTGATCTATGCATCTCAATTTAATGAGTCAGCTTCTCATTTACTTTGTTAAGTATTAGCCTCTTGAGTTGTGCTACTAGCACATCAACATTCAATTATGTAACATATAACCATGGTCGTAAATTTTACAATGCATACATGTCAAGGAGATCAATTCATCAACAAAACAAATACTAAATTGTTGCTTGAGGGCAAAGATAATTGTCACGTAGGTATACAACTTTCTAGTTATGTTCATGTGACATCCCCATCAATTTCATATATATGCAACGTACATCATGGTTGTAAACAATCATCACTTAGATGTGGGTGCACAGTGTATCAATAACCATATGAAGAATAAGCAATATCAACAAGTTATCTATTATGAGAAACTCTTATAATAATTTACACCCGTGTATCAGTAATAATATTGGATTTCTATTCACATCAACGCGCCCGAGCTTTCATTCATACGTCTAACATCACTAGTTTCTTAATGCTCATATGTCTAGTATGGTTCCGTCGAAACTCCTAATACCATAATTATTCGGTCAGTTAGTTAATTAATGACTACCAATATGATTAGACAATTCATTACCAACCTTGATTCCCGACTTCGTAATTAACAGTTTCCGTTCTGATGATTTTTATAACTGTCACTTACGTAACTATTGATTTCCAATCTCACAATTTAAAGCGAAGTGTCCTCTATGGACACCAACATCAATGATATAATCTGCTCAAGCTTAAAATTCACATATTTATGAGGCAATATGAGAAGATACAGTTTTCTTAGCTCACAGCCATGTGGTATCCACTCTATATGTAATATCCCTAATCTAAACTACTGTATTTTTTATTTTCTCCAAGTATTTATTTTGAGTTAACCAGTATTTTTATTTAATCAAGTTAAATTATTATTTTTCCTAAGATTATTATTATTAAGTATGAAAATTATTTTGAGACAGTAGATAGTAATTTGACATTTTATATTTACCATTATTATTATTGATTGATATTTAAATATTATTTCCAGTGTTTCATTAAGGTCATTATTGTTTATTAATATTTTTACTCCATTGTGATTATTATTTATTGTTAATGTATTATTATTCTATTGTTGGCATTCAGTAATTATGATTTGCGTTACTATTATTTTAATTATTTAATTTGGATATTGGCATTGGTACTTATGTTACTTATTCAGGTTGTGTTTCACTTGTTGGCCTCTCTCCCTACTTCCCATTTGCCATTGATGATCCTATGACTATTTGGATTCTAGCCCATTATCCATACTCTTGTTGTCTTGATCCTTATACCCATTATGAGACCCGATGCCATACCCGCTATCTAATTCATTACCCAAACCCATGACCCGTTCCTAATCCTATACCCATTAGCCCATTCGGATCCTAACCCGGTTGCCTAGACCCAACCCAATACCACCCTACTATATAATCCTATTGATACCAAACCCTAAACCTAATTAACAAATCCCTAAACTCATCTCCTCCCACACACACAGCCGCCTCCTCCCAATCTTCATCTTCCTTCACTTGCAGTCCGCGACCTCCTCCCTCTCCATCTAGCCGCAACAGAGGCAGCAAGAGCAGCACCACCACAGCCCCTTGTGCGCCACCAGCAGGCCCAGCCCAGGCCGTGCACCTCCTCCCTTCTCCATGGCAGCAGCAAGGGAAAGATCCAGCGGCAGCAGCAGATCTGGACAGCCCTTGTCCAGATCTGTGCAACACCTCCGACGAGCACCAAATCCCCTCCTCGGCGACTCGGCAACACCGCCAACCGGCCAGCCAAGTCCCCAGCAGACCCGGACAGCAACCGACAGCCCGTGGCATCCTCCACAGCGACTCGGCAGCCGAATCCAGATCTGGACAGCAGCAGATCTGCACCTTCGGCAGCGAGCGAGCAGGTCGTTCTCCCGATCCACGCCATCCCGTCGCCGGAGACCAGCACGGTGACCTTCCCCAGTGTCTTGGCCACCCCCCATGCAGTCCGTTGGCGAGGAATCGCACCACAGCGACCATGGCAGCAACTCGCTCGACGACGCGCACGGCAGATCCAGATTCAGACCAGCAGCACACAAGCAGCGGGCGAGCGGCGATTCCAGGCCCTTCCGGCGAGCGCGAGACCTCCAGCTTGCTGCCATGCCTTCTCCAGCAACCTGGCTACCTTCCATGTGGTCCGACAGCGAAGAGCGGCACCACGGCGACCGTAACGGCGACTCGCCCGGTAATGCGCAGATTTCCCAATGTGAGTGTTTCTCTCCCTCTTTCTATTTTCTATCTCATTATTATATGCATTGGTTTATAGATGTATTTTAATGTGTATGTAGAGTGAATGTAGAACTTGTATACTTTGTTGTGTGAGAGAGAGGAGGCATATACATGTTTTATTGTGTAGAGATCACCGAGCATGAAGGTGGACGGTCATCTCCCGTTTATTTTACATGTTGGATGTATAGGAATATGATATGCATGATTCTTGATACATGTTAGAACCCCCATGTTTGTCCTATGTATATCTAGAGTATCGTTGTAGACATATCAGGATGTAGCATGAGGTATTTGAGATGGGTATTGGTGGTAATGACTTGATCTAATAGAACTTAGATGCATGTATATGTTGTGATACCGAGTATTGGGATATCATGTTTAATCTTAATAAAAGATGTGAACCCTTGAGAACTTGGGAATCCGATTAGATTGTTAGAGTGAGAGAACTAAACTTGATGATTGATATATGTTGGAACAGCAGTTTATGTATCAGAATACTCGATTGTTATGGAACTATTGGAATCATGAGTTGATTGTAATGACTTTGGATTGATCTGGGACTTATGTTATTTACATTGAATGATGATCAGTAATTAAATATGACTTTACTAGTTGAGTTGTGTTTTAGATTGATCTTGAGTTAGAGGTTATCCAGAATTTATATTCTTTATATTGGAGTCTGACTTGTATTGAGATGAGATTGACGTTGTTGGCATTTTGGATCTGTTTAGATGATATGTTGTTGATGTTGAGTACCAAGAGTAGATATTCCAGACCACATATTCTTTGAGGATGTTTTCTATACAGATATGATTGTGGTGTGTGTTGACTATTGTTCTCGAGGATACACAATATGTACTTCATGTTGGTTATTGATTACTTTAATTGATAGAGATTGAGTTATGATGATGGTGAGCTATTCAATGTCGGTAATGTTGTACTTCAGAGTGTTCAGATAGCAGTCATTACTTTATTAGTTGGTGAGATCATTTATTGACGACTTTGAGGATATGAGTTGATTCCATACTTTGCTGGATTATTCTGTTTATGTCAGTAGATCATTACTCAGCCTGGATATCTTGATTTACCTGAGAAACTTGACTTACTATGCTTAATATCTACCTGACAACTATCATGTTCATGTTACTGAAATTTGCTGGGAATATTATTACACGGTAACAACACCCGCATGTCATACTTGTTACATATTCTTGTTATACCGGTGTCATGTTCATGATATTATACACTCCTGTTATACCGGTACCCTGACTTTCACATGTTGATATTGTTACCGTGACCACCACTGAGTCATTCCAGAGATTTAAGTAACATGTATACTAAATAATCTTGATAAACTAAAACATGATAACAAACAACTTACACTGGGATTGGGGAGATTGATGGAGGAGACAGCGTCCGTATTTTGGGTGGACCTAGGATTTAGGTTGCGCAGCCGAAAGAGGGTTCCACTGCAGGGTTCCCGTGGGGTGACTGACACCCCGTCCTGTTCCTGTTATGCATGTTATACATGTACCTGTTCCTGTTTACATGTTCCTGACTACCTTGCGGTAGGTCCTGGTTCAGCGCCAGGAGTCTGGGCCGTGGTCCCGGGTATGCACGGGACCCACCTAAAGCATGGATAATGTCTCCAACCGATCAGTTTCAATAACTTAAGGGCATCGATCGGCATGTGTGGTAGGCGTAGTATGGGATGCGTCTATTGCATGTGACAATTGGTGTTCGCTGACATAATTAATAATAAACTGTTGATGCTTTGTGACTGACTGTAATCACCTGGTTGTATATTTATATATCATTATGATAGACCCATGATTGTAACCAGGACCAGACTTATGACCAGACTTGGATACCAACCTAGTGACATGTGATAGGTTACACATATAGACATCTGTTGATTGCTACAGTTGCTTTACTGGTCTTATACCTGTACTCTTATTCTTGCTGTCTTTATTCGTGTTGCTTTCATTGTTCAGTTATTCATCCTGTTATTTAGTCTCTTATATTTGCAGTTGTTCTTATTACTATTTATGCACATGGTTTATTCTGCACGAGTTCTTTCCCCTTTACACACACACTCATTATGGTCGCGTTCTGACGACCCTGGATTTGCACGTCCAGCTATTGGACGATTGTTTCTAATGTGCAGGTGTTTGATGAGGCGGTACGCTTTGCGAGGAGCTTGGGTCCTCTTCCTTTGATTCTGGTATACTTGCATTTCATTCTTGTTATTATTCTTTGATTCCTGTATATCACCTTTGACTTCTATTCAGCTATCATTTTCTTCCCGTTATTCATTGCTATCATGTGTGGTCTTATATGTATTACTGCAGTGTTCATTGATCATTATGCTTCCGATTTATAGCTTGTTCAGGTTACAATTGAGGCTTAGCGCGTATACGAGGGGTATTTTACCTCGCATATATGCGTCGCCATAACGTCTCCGTATCTTTAAGATCGGGGCGTTACAGAGTGGTATCAGAGCCTAGGTTCGACATAAGAGAGAACCTAGTTCCTACCTGTAACCTGAGACAGTTATGTCGACACTGCAAAATACATATACTATTCATACAATGATATTGACTCCATTTGGAATTGATCGTCCTCCCTTTGGAATTCCATTCTTGATCTGTTGGTATTCATGATTCCAACACTTCAATTAGAGTGATTTGGATGTCCATCTTGATTTTATCCTTCCTTCCTATTCATTCCTCCTGATTCTATCTCTTGAGATCGGTTACTCCATGTTGAAGCTGGTAGCAGAGATCAGAGCGCGCAGCGGAATCGTGGTGTCCCAACGAGGCAACGTGGAAGATTGTTGTGTTCTCTCTTGATCTTTGATTCTTTTACCATTCCCTACCTTATTTGAATTTCGAGGACGAATTTTTATTAAGGTGGGTAGAATGTAATATCCCTAATCTAAACTACTGTATTTTTTATTTTCTCCAAGTATTTATTTTGAGTTAACCAGTATTTTTATTTAATCAAGTTAAATTATTATTTTTCCTAAGATTATTATTATTAAGTATGAAAATTATTTTGAGACAGTAGATAGTAATTTGACATTTTATATTTACCATTATTATTATTGATTGATATTTAAATATTATTTCCAGTGTTTCATTAAGGTCATTATTGTTTATTAATATTTTTACTCCATTGTGATTATTATTTATTGTTAATGTATTATTATTCTATTGTTGGCATTCAGTAATTATGATTTGCGTTACTATTATTTTAATTATTTAATTTGGATATTGGCATTGGTACTTATGTTATTTATTCAGGTTGTGTTTCACTTGTTGGCCTCTCTCCCTACTTCCCATTTGCCATTGATGATCCTATGACTATTTGGATTCTAGCCCATTATCCATACTCTTGTTGTCTTGATCCTTATACCCATTATGAGACCCGATGCCATACCCGCTATCTAATTCATTACCCAAACCCATGACCCGTTCCTAATCCTATACCCATTAGCCCATTCGGATCCTAACCCGGTTGCCTAGACCCAACCCAATACCACCCTACTATATAATCCTATTGATACCAAACCCTAAACCTAATTAACAAATCCCTAAACTCATCTCCTCCCACACACACAGCCGCCTCCTCCCAATCTTCATCTTCCTTCACTTGCAGTCCGCGACCTCCTCCCTCTCCATCTAGCCGCAACAGAGGCAGCAAGAGCAGCACCACCACAGCCCCTTGTGCGCCACCAGCAGGCCCAGCCCAGGCCGTGCACCTCCTCCCTTCTCCATGGCAGCAGCAAGGGAAAGATCCAGCGGCAGCAGCAGATCTGGACAGCCCTTGTCCAGATCTGTGCAACACCTCCGACGAGCACCAAATCCCCTCCTCGGCGACTCGGCAACACCGCCAACCGGCCAGCCAAGTCCCCAGCAGACCCGGACAGCAACCGACAGCCCGTGGCATCCTCCACAGCGACTCGGCAGCCGAATCCAGATCTGGACAGCAGCAGATCTGCACCTTCGGCAGCGAGCGAGCAGGTCGTTCTCCCGATCCACGCCATCCCGTCGCCGGAGACCAGCACGGTGACCTTCCCCAGTGTCTTGGCCACCCCCCATGCAGTCCGTTGGCGAGGAATCGCACCACAGCGACCATGGCAGCAACTCGCTCGACGACGCGCACGGCAGATCCAGATTCAGACCAGCAGCACAAGCAGCGGGCGAGCGGCGATTCCAGGCCCTTCCGGCGAGCGCGAGACCTCCAGCTTGCTGCCATGCCTTCTCCAGCAACCTGGATACCTTCCCATGTGGTCCGACAGCGAAGAGCGGCACCACGGCGACCGTAACGGCGACTCGCCCGGTAATGCGCAGATTTCCCAATGTGAGTGTTTCTCTCCCTCTTTCTATTTTCTATCTCATTATTATATGCATTGGTTTATAGATGTATTTTAATGTGTATGTAGAGTGAATGTAGAACTTGTATACTTTGTTGTGTGAGAGAGAGGAGGCATATACATGTTTTATTGTGTAGAGATCACCGAGCATGAAGGTGGACGGTCATCTCCCGTTTATTTTACATGTTGGATGTATAGGAATATGATATGCATGATTCTTGATACATGTTAGAACCCCCATGTTTGTCCTATGTATATCTAGAGTATCGTTGTAGACATATCAGGATGTAGCATGAGGGTATTTGAGATGGGTATTGGTGGTAATGACTTGATCTAATAGAACTTAGATGCATGTATATGTTGTGATACCGAGTATTGGGATATCATGTTTAATCTTAATAAAAGATGTGAACCCTTGAGAACTTGGGAATCCGATTAGATTGTTAGAGTGAGAGAACTAAACTTGATGATTGATATATGTTGGAACAGCAGTTTATGTATCAGAATACTCGATTGTTATGGAACTATTGGAATCATGAGTTGATTGTAATGACTTTGGATTGATCTGGGACTTATGTTATTTACATTGAATGATGATCAGTAATTAAATATGACTTTACTAGTTGAGTTGTGTTTTAGATTGATCTTGAGTTAGAGGTTATCCAGAATTTATATTCTTTATATTGGAGTCTGACTTGTATTGAGATGAGATTGACGTTGTTGGCATTTTGGATCTGTTTAGATGATATGTTGTTGATGTTGAGTACCAAGAGTAGATATTCCAGACCACATATTCTTTGAGGATGTTTTCTATACAGATATGATTGTGGTGTGTGTTGACTATTGTTCTCGAGGATACACAATATGTACTTCATGTTGGTTATTGATTACTTTAATTGATAGAGATTGAGTTATGATGATGGTGAGCTATTCAATGTCGGTAATGTTGTACTTCAGAGTGTTCAGATAGCAGTCATTACTTTATTAGTTGGTGAGATCATTTATTGACGACTTTGAGGATATGAGTTGATTCCATACTTTGCTGGATTATTCTGTTTATGTCAGTAGATCATTACTCAGCCTGGATATCTTGATTTACCTGAGAAACTTGACTTACTATGCTTAATATCTACCTGACAACTATCATGTTCATGTTACTGAAATTTGCTGGGAATATTATTACACGGTAACAACACCCGCATGTCATACTTGTTACATATTCTTGTTATACCGGTGTCATGTTCATGATATTATACACTCCTGTTATACCGGTACCCTGACTTTCACATGTTGATATTGTTACCGTGACCACCACTGAGTCATTCCAGAGATTTAAGTAACATGTATACTAAATAATCTTGATAAACTAAAACATGATAACAAACAACTTACACTGGGATTGGGGAGATTGATGGAGGAGACAGCGTCCGTATTTTGGGTGGACCTAGGATTTAGGTTGCGCAGCCGAAAGAGGGTTCCACTGCAGGGTTCCCGTGGGGTGACTGACACCCCGTCCTGTTCCTGTTATGCATGTTATACATGTACCTGTTCCTGTTTACATGTTCCTGACTACCTTGCGGTAGGTCCTGGTTCAGCGCCAGGAGTCTGGGCCGTGGTCCCGGGTATGCACGGGACCCACCTAAAGCATGGATAATGTCTCCAACCGATCAGTTTCAATAACTTAAGGGCATCGATCGGCATGTGTGGTAGGCGTAGTATGGGATGCGTCTATTGCATGTGACAATTGGTGTTCGCTGACATAATTAATAATAAACTGTTGATGCTTTGTGACTGACTGTAATCACCTGGTTGTATATTTATATATCATTATGATAGACCCATGATTGTAACCAGGACCAGACTTATGACCAGACTTGGATACCAACCTAGTGACATGTGATAGGTTACACATATAGACATCTGTTGATTGCTACAGTTGCTTTACTGGTCTTATACCTGTACTCTTATTCTTGCTGTCTTTATTCGTGTTGCTTTCATTGTTCAGTTATTCATCCTGTTATTTAGTCTCTTATATTTGCAGTTGTTCTTATTACTATTTATGCACATGGTTTATTCTGCACGAGTTCTTTCCCCTTTACACACACACTCATTATGGTCGCGTTCTGACGACCCTGGATTTGCACGTCCAGCTATTGGACGATTGTTTCTAATGTGCAGGTGTTTGATGAGGCGGTACGCTTTGCGAGGAGCTTGGGTCCTCTTCCTTTGATTCTGGTATACTTGCATTTCATTCTTGTTATTATTCTTTGATTCCTGTATATCACCTTTGACTTCTATTCAGCTATCATTTTCTTCCCGTTATTCATTGCTATCATGTGTGGTCTTATATGTATTACTGCAGTGTTCATTGATCATTATGCTTCCGATTTATAGCTTGTTCAGGTTACAATTGAGGCTTAGCGCGTATACGAGGGGTATTTTACCTCGCATATATGCGTCGCCATAACGTCTCCGTATCTTTAAGATCGGGCGTTACACTATATTTCTTCGTAGTCTTCTATTGCAGCAATTTATAGTTAACCATCAATATTAGATCTTTCTTCTTATTGAGAAAGTAATTAGCTATTGTTCATAGCCAGGGTAATCAACGAAGTGTTGTTTAAATAAACGCTTGGAAGGACTCCTGCAGCCTTATTACCTATATATGATGAGTTTATGAATCAAGACCTTCGCATATAATATTTAGAAAACTAAATCTCATAAACTTGAGAACTTATTGCCTAGAAATTGATTTTGAAGAATATCTCACCACTATGGTATACTTCGATGATTTACGTGCACTGGGCTATAGAAATAAAGATACCGAGACACCCTATATAAACAATACATTGCTCTAACCGTATCAAAATTTGCCTCCCAGCAGCTCAAGTCTAAAACATAAATGCCTGGGGTGACGTGAGTATCATGTTAATTCTTATAGACAAGTAATATGACAATTTATTTACAATCTCCCCATTTATACCCTTCTATCGCAGTACTCCCAACTTGTGAATATTGTCAATAAGATTTCCAGCCTAATCCTATCCCGAAATCATAGAGTCGGAAACCACAGTCCTATTAGCTCGGGACTGTGAGTCGTAGACCGGCAACACTGGATAGTGTTATTAATTTATAACAACATGCGTTATTAAAACTTATTTCTTATTATTGAAAATTATAATACTTGCCATCTGCCATAATCCTTCGTTATCCTGAACCTCTTGAATCTCGTTTCTAAATCATGTGCGGAAGGAGAGATGGGTCGAGTAATTCTTCCAGTTGCCTTCCTTTTTCCCTTTGCCATTAGGATTTGTGTTAGTTCTACCAATTGATTGGATCTATAATTCATCTCATCAGAATGTGCTCGACATACCCAAATGTATCAATACCTCTAAACATGTCAGATTTTCTAAGTGCCTGGGCGAATACAACAGTAATTATTTAATGATGCAGATATGCCCAACAAGATACCTACCTGAACTTGAAATAATATAATACAAGGATAAGAGCTCTTCAGGAGAATATTGTTTTATGCTGAGCTCAGAGAATTCTAATCTAGTGCTATTGGATCCAGAGCACCACTTGATCTAGCACCAAGACTCTGAAATTTATATAAAATCTGATAGGGGGTTCTATGTCATTTCACTAGCTACACTGAAAATTTAACAAAAATTATTACATCAAGAATATATCGAGTCATAACCTACCAATTTTTAGAATAAGTATCGTCGCCCCAAAACACAATACACTTTACTGCCACTAGGCACAAGTAGTAAAATCTTTCAGGCCTTTTAACTTCTTTCTAATTATTTACGAGGACAGATCCTGGGGTTACCTCTTAAATAGAAATAAGCATATAAAATTTATGAAACATCAACATTCATTATTAGGAGCGTAATCAGTTCTGAGCTTGGCGCAACATGCCTTTCTATTTATTCTAAATTCTCATGGGCCTCCCCTTAAATGGTACTTCATAAGGAGGAAACTAATTTTCGACATGATTTATGTTTTCCTTTGTTTCCCAAAGGATTCCTAACGTCCAACCAATGCAGGTTTAAGATTCATGTACTTAGAGATACTATCACCTTTCTAATAGTTTATTAGATGACATTTATAATTGAGTTAACTAGTAAAAGAAAAATTCAGAAACTCCTCAATCATAAAGAAAATTCTGCAACTCAAGAATCTTGACTAGCCGGTCTTATTTTGACGATAACTTTCAGCACAGACCCTCAATTGGGACACCGCAAAAGCCGTTGGAAAGTAAATTCGATTATCTTTCCAACGATATATTATATGATCAGTTATATCTAACTAAACTATTCCAGATATACAGAAACTTCTCAGCTGTGAGTGAGTTCTGCAGCAGGACAGTTTCAACCAACATGCAATGTTTTTAAAATAACTTGAGGTGCAGATATCCGATTAGGACATGGTATGAACCGTTAGAAAGTAGAATCGATTGTCTTTCCAACGGTATATAATATGATATAATATAACCCTAACATACGGATGAACTGAGCCCGAATTTACAGAGCAATTCTGTTTAACAGATTTCTGCACATATTAGAAAGGTTCTCTACTTTACTCTAGATGATGATTTGTCCAGAAATTTTTACAAAAAATATAGGGGAAACGTAGATTAAATGCTGCTTTAAATGACAGGAATTAATCACTACATAACATGAGGATTTCTCTGAAAATTGAGAAAATGGAATAGGTTTAGATCTAGATGAAATCTCCCTCACCTAGATTTTCTTCTCTTCGACATGGCCGTGCCTCCGCTCCTCCTCTTGTGTGCGCGCGCAGATCAGATCCAGAGAGGGAGAGAAAGAGTAGAGAGGAAAAAGAAAGGAAGAGAAATAGGGTGCTTGAAATCAAGATGGGTTTTTTTTTTTATTTGGGTTCCTAGGGTTTCTTTCTCCATGGAGAAACCTCTCTAGGATGAGGATGAAGACATAAAAGTTCTCTTGACTCTTTCAAGAGTCAAACCCCAAAATATTACAAGTTTGCCACCCCTTTCATCCAAGTGTCCACTCCCCCAAATCAAGAAGAGATAGGCCCTTGATCTCCCCTCTCATGCATACCTACTCCCTTCACTAAAAAATATAATATATAAAATTGCCATGAATGTATTTTCTTGGTAAATACATGTATTTCAAGTATAACACTAGTATTTCATCTCATTGAAATACTAGTTACATAATAATCATGGTACAGGTATATTCATATATACCACTAGATATTCCCAAAATTAAATTAAAAATCATTACACACTCAATTAACATAATAATTCGAGATTTATATTTTTAATCAGGGTTTAAAAATTCGGGGTGTTACAAGTAGCCTGTTAGATTTTTGTTGTAGATTGTTTGATATATAGATTACAATTTTATTTGGTGGGGCTTTAATAATGATGTAGTGTTCTTAAAGGTTTTCTCATTAATAACCTTATTAATGTATCCAGTGCCATGTTTGAAAGGAGATCCATGTCATTATTGCATCTGTTGGATCGTGTTTGAGAAGAAATATAACATGAAAGTAACTAATACAGAAGGGAAGTCCCAAAAGGTTGCAGTGATAATTTTGTTCATGCTTGTTGTTGACTTTTAGAATTTACAATATGACTGAGGCAAATGATTGAGACAATTGTACATGGAATCAAACACGCGCGCGCGCGCACATAATACAGGGCAAGAGTGTGAAGTTATGAGACCTCCATTTATTTCTTTTTTAGATTCCTTTCTTTGAATTCAAAGTGTGGTTGTCCGCCTGACTTCTTTTCAGGGAATATAATGAATGTCTGATCCTTTTAGATTTCTTGGCCAGTTATATAGATAAGTTGCGCTTCTTAAGATAGTAGATATTAATTATCTCATAGTTTTACTTTGTCGAACAAAATGTATGTTGCTTTTTGATATTATTATTTTTTATTCAAAGTTCTGTCGGTTTCTGAAATCGGTTGAACATTCATGGTAGTTATCTGAAATTAAGCCTTCTTGTTCTGTGGTTGATTAGTTATCTTGCAATCATTTGGAAATGATTGCAGTGTATCTTGTACGGCGGTATTGCACTTTGTTATGGACGTTGTGTTTGCGCTTGCTTGTTTAATAATCAGATATGTTTGCTATTTGTTTTTTTGTTGATTTTGATATTGACTGCGTTTTTAACAGTTGGCCTTTTCTGTTTACCATTTCAGATGGCAAAACGTTTCATAGGCTGGGGCTTTAGTGACTCTTCTGTGCGTGCAGAGTGACATCAGGCTATTGCCATTTAAGGTGATTTCTGGTCCTGAGGACAAGCCTAGGATTATTGTACAGTACAAGGGAAAGGAGAAGAAATTTGCTGCGGAAGAAATTTTATCCATGGTGGAGGCGAAGCTGCAGAGGCTTACATAGAGACTCCTGTCAAGAATGCTGTCATCACCGTTCCTGCCAACTTCAGTGACTCTCAGTCAGGCAACCAAGAATGCTGGCGTAATTGCCGGCCTTAATATCATGTGTATCACTAACGAGCCCACTGCTGCTGCTATTGCCTGTGGTCTTGAGAAGAAGGCAACCAACATCGGTGAGAAGACTGTCCTCATTTGATGGGAAGAAGCTCTGCAAATGCTGCAAGAGTCCTTTAACGGGAAGAAGCTCTGCAAGAGCATTCATCCTCACGAGGCGTGGCTGTTGCCATTGGACCTGCTGTTCAAGCTGCTATCTTGAGCAGCCAGGAAAATCAGAGAGTCCCAGACTTCCTGGTAATGGATGTTACCCCACTATCCCTTGGTGTCAGTCGTGATCCCTAGGAATATCTCAACTCCAACCACAAACAAACGGAAACTCACCATCGCTTCTGACAACCAGGCAAGAGTCCTTTTCCGGTCTTTGACGGCGACAGACCGATTAGCAAAGGCAACAATTTGCTCGGGGAGTTTACGCTTGATGGAATCCCTCCTGCTCCCAGAGGTGTTGCCAAGCTCACTGTCAGCTTCAGTATAGATGTCAATGGTATCTTGAATGTCTCTTCTGAAGAACAAGGTAACTATGGTCAATTGAGCGAGGAGATTGAGAAGATGACCCGTGAGGCAAAGAGGTACGCTGCGGCAAAGAGGTCTCGATCATCATCACAATAGCAGTTGTTTCTTGATCACTATCATCATCGTCGGGGCTGTTTGGTTGCAAGGAAGTGGGTGGAAGTAAGGAAATAGGGAAGTATAATTGCTCACTTCCCTATCTATCCAAACACCGGGAAAAGAAAATAAGAAAACCCCTTTTCCTTTTCTCTTTTACACAATCATTTACTCACTTTCAGAGTGCTACAGTTAATTTTGTGGCGATGTAAATCTCATTTGTAATAAGTTGCAGTACAAGACAGTTAATTTTTTGATCATGTAAATCTCACTTGCATTCTAATCACAGTCCATTTTTTATTTTTCTTAATTAATTTTTATTTTAATATTATTTTACGGTCAACATTGTGGTCAACTTTTCCACTTTCACTTTCACATTACCATCCAAATACCGGAAAAGACAAAACATTTTCCAAACCACACTTCTCAATAACATCCAAACACCGGAAAACTTATTAACTAATTTCCAAGTTCTAAAGGGAATTATTACCACTTCCTCAATTCCTCACTTCCTCAATTTCTGTTGTTTTCTTCAATTTTATGTGCGTGGTAAAGTGGAAAGTTAGCGTAAAACTTTCTCTTGATATAAAAGACTACTAAATTTTTTGAAAACAAATACAACGAACTACCTGAACTCTATATCTTTTATGAACTACATATATGATAATTTGGTGAGAAACTTTTGGAGCTTTTTGAAAGTTCATACTATTTTATTATATTGTTTGAGAGGTTTTGATCAAAGGCCGAGCCCAAATTTTCAAAAAAGGTCTAATCCGAAACGGCCCATGAGCATCCCTGCTCTGGCCCCGTGATGAAACAGCTGTTGGATCTAAATCACACGGTCCAGATCATTTCTTGATCCCCACCAAACGAGTGGACAACCGCGAGCGTCAGCGGAACCACTGAAACAAAGAAAAACGCGACAAATCCAGCGGCCCTGATGTACTCCGCGTTAACTTCCGGAGTTAGAGCGACGCGTCTCTGCAATCATAACCGTTGCTGTTGTTGAGAGAGAGAGAGAGAGAGATTTTTTTTCCCTCCCTCTTTTTTGGGAACGAGAGAGAGTCCAAATGTGTGCTCAAGAAAAGCTTCCGTTTATCCTCTTCTTCTCTCTCTCTCAGAGAAGAGCGGGACCTCCGGATTAAACCCTAGAAGCTAAAGCTAGGGTTTTTCTTTTTTCTGTGGCATTTATTCAGATTGGATTCATATTTGCACATAATTGCGACAATGGCGACGGGAGCTGTGATTTCGAGCAGAAGCTTTGGCTCTCTTCTTGTTACAGGTTCTCCCTTTCTTGCGAATTTCGATCTTCAACCTAATCTCTCTCTCTCTTTTGGAGGATAAATGGTTGGACTTTGGGAGTTGAGAATGCAGATATTTGACTTAATTTGGGGCTATTTTTCCGCTTTCATTCTCACTGCGTGTGGATTGCTTGTCCTCACATTTGATTAAAAGTGCCATTTTGTGTGATTTGTATTTCGACTATAAGTCACTATGAGAGTGTTTCTTGCTGCACGTAACAATTTTTAAAATTCTCATGCTTGAAAATATAAAGAGTCACAGTTTGGACCATAAACTGAGTGAATTTTATGTCTAAAGAGGGTGTCACATCCATCCAGTTTCAAGTAGAAAGGGTTTGGGATTTAGTCCCATATTGGAAAGAGGGTGAGATGGATAGATGGTTTCTAAGTTCGGAATCATGAAAACAATTAGTATTTATCCTTTTTAGTTAATGTGGTTCCAGGTCTGTTGGCCAAAATAAATCTCCGTGTTCATGCCTTTGCACGCATGGGATATTTTCAATCCTTCATCTGCATAGCTTTTGCTTTGGGTGCATCATGTTGTGGAAATGTGGCATAAGTTACAACAATCATCTTTCTGTTTTTCTTGTAGTTCTACCTGCTTAAACACACTTTTCTAGGTAAATTTTGGGGCTTCAATTACAAACGAAGCCCCCAAATTTTAAATCTATTAGCAGACTAAGCTGGTTCTCCAATTTGGCGGGATACTTTGGGATTTCAGTCTGCTGAAAGCATCCAGAGAAGGCCACTGTAATATTTGGCTAATATAATGCAATGTCAGGAGACTGGAGACTAGCACGAAGTTCTTGTGTCCCCGATACAATGATACTCCATTTTGATTTTGACGATCCTCGATATCTCCAGACTGTGGTGCTTCACTTACCGCATCAAATTTTTTGTTATTTATGTTGGCAGAACATGCTCTGATACCAATTATTGAGATCACATCAATAATCGGGTTATGCACCAACTGTTGTTGTGTGTGCTCATGACCGTGATCGACGTTGCAGAGCCGTGATATTATGTAATACTTGAAAAAAAAAGTAAAACAAAGTAACAATATCAAGATAAAAGAGAAATAACACGAGTATTTAACGTGATTTAGCCAAACCCGATCTACATCCACGGGGAGAGAACCTGAGAGAGTTTTATTAATAAACTTGGTTCAAGAGGTTTAACCTCCCTCTTGATTCCCACAAGAGTATTCACCTTCCCCTTGAATCCGATTACTATGGTAATTTTTCTCTCTTTGCCTCTTCACCACTCCTCTCTTTACATTGGCTTCATTTGTTCTCCTTGTGTTATAATATACTAGGTTACAATATTTATTTATAGAGTTTTATAATACAAATCATATTCGAACTATGAGATGATCTTGACTGTCTGATACTTCAAGAGTTTGATCAATCTTTATAGGAGTTAGTTTTTTTGATTTAGAACAATTTAAAGAAATTTCAATTTTTAAAAACATATCTTGTAATTAATAGAATTTGAGTTCTATCTGGAGTCTATCAGAAAGAAAATCTGAACGCGCCAAAAAAAAAAACCAGAATCTAATATGGGCTTCTCGTTGTCGACAGGCCCCTGTCGATAGGCCTTTGTGACTGTCGAAAATCTGATCTGTGCTTCCTCTCTATTGAGTATTATCGACAGGCTTGTCGACCAACACACTATTTTCTTGATCTGCTTTTTTTAAGTTCTTCTTTTTCTTTAATTTGATTAGATCTTCTTTGAACATCATATCTTTTGAAAGCAAGGCAAATTCACAACAATCTTCACTTTGACTTGCTTTTCAACCCTTTAGCAAAATAAATTGAATTTTTGAAATTTTACTTTGATTCTTTCCTTGATTGTAACTGTACTGTGAAGCTTTTGTTCTTGCCCCCTATCTAGAGCCTTTGGCTGATTCACCGCCATACTTTGGGCCATCTCAAACTTTGGACGAATGCGCCTTTTCTTTTTTACTGTAACATTTTGACCCGATTCGCGTTTCGGTCGCAGTCTTCCTTGCAACTCCACCTCAGGATATGCTCACTTTCAAGCTTGTCATTGAAACTTCATCTTGAACTGAGTTTTCCTCCTTCAGCTTGTATATCTCTTCACACTTCTCTCCTTCTAGGAGTTGATGGGGGACGAACTTTAAGAAATCTCAACCTAGGGTTTCTCTCTAAGATAGGGTTTGAGAATCTCTCCCTAAGGTTTCTCACCCGAAGCACACAGGCTACTCAAAATGCTCAAACAGCAATTTTCATTATCAATCATTAACTGGAGAAAATAATGGTAATCTCAGCCTTATATAGGCCTACAAAAAAATAACTCCCACCACAGCCGATGTGGGATAATACCAACAAACAATAATAACAACTAAAATAAATTACAATAAGATAAGATAAGTCAACAACTAAATCAAACAAATCCTACTAGTGTCCCCATCATTCCCCGAGGGTTGGGGAAAACTCGAACCTGTCGAATACAGATCTCAACTCTCAATCGGGCCATGGTGGTGGCTGTGGACCCAACATATATGCATCAAGGCTGAACCAAGGCGGTGTGGGTGGGATTGGCTTCTGTGACAGATTTGTTATACAGGATGACAACTCAAGCAATGCACAGGTAACAGAAAGAGACGCATCTTCCAGGATGAGAACTGAATCAACTGTACTTCGCACCATGAATAGTCTGACCTCCTGTGACTCTGTCTCCTGTAGGAAGATCTGTAAAAAATCGTACAAGTCAAGTGATCTTTGGGACACTGACACTCTCATAGTTGGTGTGGATGTCATTAGCTCCATGGCAAGCTCCGCTGATAGATCTACTGAGTTCTTTACAAGAGGAAGAGGCTCTTCTATCTTTGGCTCTGGTTCGGGTTCATCAACAACTACTGGCTCTGGTCCTATCTTAGCTGCATTATCTTGTTCTGGCTCGTGCTCCAACTCAGCAACAACTTCTGACCCTGGCTCCTCAAGAACGTCAGGCTCGACAAGAGCTGAAGGCTCTGGATCTGTGTCCTTTGCAGCCTGACTTGCTGCAAGTTTTTCTAGGGCCACCAGAATCTTAGTGCAGAGGCCTGTGATTGACCGGCTCTCGGGCTCTTACTCAACATTGAGCTCTTTATAGTCTGACTCAGATGAAGAAATGGGTGGAGCATAACGAGCGCGAAGAAAGTCTTGCAAGAGAAACCAATATTGATATAACTTATGATTGTCCTCTAACTAATAATATGGCTCTCCCACCAACTTCATTCGGGCATATAGGCACTTTTGCTCAGATGTCAGAGAAAAATAATTGAAGAAAGTTTCAAGATTGCTCTCCCAGTCTTCATAACCGTAACGGTCATAAAAATCACGACAAGTCGGGACAGCCGCATACATTTTCCATTCAACTTCCTTTGGATCACCATTAGTATGAATATATTGACCACAAAAATAAAATCCCATAAGAAAAATTTCAGTGCATAAGCTCAAAAATTACCCAAGAATCTCAAAGGCTCGAATTGGACCCAAATTGGACTGTTGTAGGACTTATAGCAGCACCAAATAGGGATTGTGGAGGTCGTCTCTGCTGCTTGAACGCTGCGAAAATCTATCTAGTAGCTCCGGAGCTCTGTCACAAACCCAATGCTTCAAACAGAGCTCAAAACGGACTCCGAACGGGCGAGCTTTGGGATTTTTTTGTGTAGGGGGAGATTCACAGGAACTGGGGGTTACTGTTCATGTGAACAGTAATCGGGGGTTTACTGTTCACGTGAACAGTAATCGGGTGATTACTGTTTACGGAACAGTAATCCCAAAAAATTTCTCTCTTGTTCCAGATCTAGGTTTTTTTTCTTTTCTTTTTTTTGATTTTCCAGAACTAGGATTTGGGAATTTGTGAAAGTTTTGGTGGAGAAAATAAAAGGTTTTTGTGGAAGTTAGGATTTTGTGGAAGAAGTGAAAAAGACCAGTATTTGGCTCTGATATCAAAATAATGGGGGACGAACTCTAGGAAATCTCAACTTAGGGTTTCTCTCCCAAGATAGGGTTTGTGAATCTCTCCCTAGGGTTTCTCACCCGAAGCACACAGGCTACTCAAAATGCTCAAACAACAATTTTCATTATCAATCATTAACTGGAGAAAACAATGGTAATCTCAGCCTTATATATGCCTACAAAAAAATAACTCCCACCACAACCGATGTGGGATAATATCAAACAACAATAATAACAACTAAGACAAACTACAATAAGATAAGATAAATCAACAACTAAATCAAACAAATCCTACTAGATGTCCCCATCAGGAGTACTATATTTTCTTGGCTAACCTGATGACTCCGTATTGTATTTGGATCTGACATCCCTCTAAGTCGAGCACCCCTATGGATGTTAGCATGTACGGTGTCTCCGGGACATACCGGACCGCCACCAGAGCGTGCATTATCCCGTCTCTTCATGTAACATTGACTGCCTCACTGCCAACAATCTTACAAGCCGAGCCATCCACCATTTTGAGAGTCCCTTCCTCCTTTGCAACCAAAGAGTTTAACATCTCTTTTTGGGAACATATATGAATCACACTACCAAAATCTAATATCAAGCCTTTATCTGTAAAAGTGTTATCTATGAAAGCCATTAACACATAGGTGTCTGATACACCCTTTGCTAGACTGCTATGTCTATCTCCGCAGTTTACCTTTTTTTCTTCAACCACTCTTGTCAGTGCTTGCAGTCGTTCTTTCAATGGTCTTCCTTGTGACAAAAGTGACATGCCTTCGACGAACCCGAACCTACCTTTTCTCCTTCTCTTTCTTTCCTTCTCGTGACCACCTAACCTAAATCTTCCTGTGCATCTTGATTTGCCCTTTTTGATCTCGTTCGATAACAGGGTTATTGTGACCTCCTCTAAGATGAAAGTTTCCTTTTCGTAGAGAAATGTTTCTGACATCGTTCGATAACAGGGTTGTTGTGACCTCTTCTAAGATGAAAGTTTCTTTTTTGTAGAGAATGGTAGTTACGATATGATCGTATGACTCCATAAGCAAACTGAGAAGTATTAACGCTTTGTCCTCCTTGTCGATCTTCACATCAACAGCCAATAACTCGCTAAAGATCTTGTTGAAGTTCAGATGCTCCGACATCATTGTTTCTTACTTCATGCGTAGCCCATATAGTTGTTTCTTCAAATACAGCTTGTTGGAGAGACTTTTGCACATATAACATTTTTAACTTTGATCACAAACCCGTAGTGTTTTTTTTATCCATCACAATGTACATTATCTCGTTTGTGAGACATAATTGGATCGTACTTGTCGCTTCCAGATGCGCCAGTCTGGCGAATGACCTACAAATGCGCATGAAGCAAGTTAGGGTAAGTTAAAAGACCTACAACGGTGAGTAACCAGTCCGACAATGATTTGGTTATGTGCAACGTAGATTACAGATACGCCGGTCCGACGAGTAAAGCTTATCAACTTAGGGCAAGTTAGAAGAGCGAAGGGGAGACTGAAGAAAACATGAATGGAGGTGATACGACAAGATATAGAGCCTAAAGGTCTTAATGAAGATATATTGCTCGATAAGAATGAGTGGAGAAAGCTGATCTATGTGCCCGACCCGACGTAAATTCTCTTTTGGTTCATGTAGTTTACCCAGATACCTGGGATAAATGGCTAGTAGTTGTTGTTGCTTGCCTCTTTCAGATCCCAACTCCTCTCAATCCTTATCTGACATGTCCGTAGATTTTTCTGACTTTTCCTGCAAGCTTTGTGAAGATCCTGTTGTACCAATAATATCTTCACTTTCTTTTGTCATAGACAAAATTTTCTTTACTATTGAATTTTTCGATCTCGAACTTGCTCGCAGAAACTCCAAGTTTTGACATGTCACCTTATCGTAAATATTAAGCTCTGATACCAATTGTTGAGACCATACCAATAATCGAGTTATGACACCAACTATTGTGTATGCTCAGGACCGTGATCGATGTTGCGAAACTATGAAAATATGTAATAATTGCAAAAAAAACTAGTAAAACAAAGTAGGACTACCAAGAAAAAGAGAAATAACACAGGAATTTAACGTGGTTTGGCCAAACCCGACCTACGTCCACAGGGGGAGGACTTAAGAAAGTTATATTAATAAACTTGATACAAGAGATTTAACATTTTCTTTGATTCCTACAAGAGTATTCACCTTCCCCTTGAATCCTTTTAGATCACAAGAGTATTTCTTCTCTCTTTACATCGTCACCTGCTCTTATCTTTGTATTGACTTCTTTTGTTCTTCTTGTGTTACAGTATATTAGGTTACAACCTTTATTTATAGAGTTTTACAATACAAAATTTATTCAAATTATGAGATGATTTTAGCCGTTAGATGCTTGAAGAACTTGATCAACTCTTGTAGGAGTTGATTTTCTTGATTTAGATCAATTCTAAACTCTTTAATTTTTAGAAATACATCCTTCAATTGAGTTCTATTCGAAATCCATCAGAAAGAAAATTTGATTGCGCTTGAAAAGAAAACTAGAATCCATTCTGGGTTTCTGATTGTCGGTAGGCCTGACGGGCTGCCGACAGGCCTTTGTGCCTATTGAAAATTTGATATGCACTTCCTCTCTGTTAAGTGGTATCGACAGGCCTATCGACAACCCATTGTGTGGTTGACAGGCAGTCGACATGCCTGTCGACCGTCACATTATTTTCTTGATCCGTTTCTTTTCCAATTCAAGTTTTTCTTCTTTTTCAATTTGATTGGATTTTCTTTGACGATCATCTCTTCTTGAAAAAAACACAAATTCACAACAAGTTAAAGTGATACAATTGATAAACCTGTTCAACCTCTATTGCTATCAATTGTCTCAGTAAAGTCACACTCTGTCTTTTGTTTTAATGAAAAGGCAAACTTTTCTCGATAGGAGATAAAGATACAAGAGCATGTGGGGGTGAAATGGGAGAGGCCTGAGCATGCTAGGCTCTAAATTTGGGAAATGGAAGATTTATCCAAAAAGCAGATAGGTTCTCAGCCCGGATAGAAATGGATTACGCCAAGGAGCATTTTTTGCGGAAAATGTAGATAAAAATGGATGAAACCAAAGAGAGCTCAGTGTCAATTTTTAATCTAGAGAGAAGCTCTACATAGATTTACTAAGTAATTTGAATTGCATGGAGCATCGTGACCACTCACATACGATTGAAGCTAACTCATTTACATCTTCTGATTGGAAAAATTATCTGCTTGCTATTTCCTTCATTTGAATTTAATGTAACGAAAATTCTCTACCCGCATGATCTAGTTTTTTTTTTATTTTTTTTATTTAATCTGTTTTACTGATTGTTCTGGACAGACAATTTCTTTCATTTCTGTATCTCCTTTCTGTTTATAAATTAAAGGTTGTCGTGATTTGCAGGGAAGAAGTACAAAGCAGATGGGACTACAACAAATGACAGAGAACTCCATTTATTCTCTATCTCAAGGAGGCATCCCTATGTTGCTAGGCAGACCTCTTCCAGCCTTCAACCTAATTCAGCATTAGACAAAATTATTATGATAAAGAGACTGAAATTCTTTGGAGAGATGGAAAGGCCTTTTGCTAATTCCTTGGGGAACTTTTTTGGGGAAACTTGAGTTGTGATAGTCATGAGAAAAGATGTTTAACTAAAACAGGATGCTTTCTTTCTTCTGATTCTATAACCAATGGATGGTTAAGGCCGAGAAAGTTGGATAATCTTGGCCTATCAGATAGCTCACAAGATCAATCAGAATATCGTCTGGGAATCAGGACCCATGCTGACTTCAAATCAGAGCCATATGAAATCACAAGTTCACAGATGGATTCAATAAATTCTTCAGAAGCACCCAATGAAGCAGTTTTACTGGGAGGAGATGTCAAAAGTCATTGGTGGCTGAAAGAGTTTCCTAAACGTTGGTTGATTGTGCTTCTCTGCTTCTCTGCATTTCTTCTCTGCAATATGGATCGTGTAAGCCAGTTTTAAAATTCTTCTTAGGTCGCTTATGAATTTTGTCATTCTTCATTCTATTATGCTATGGAATATGCATTAAGTAATTTGCAGTTATGATTTAACCTGTTTAACAAATAGAATTTACTCACTCCAGGTGAATATGAGCATTGCTATACTTCCAATGTCCGCAGAGTTCAACTGGAATCCGGCAACTGTAGGTCTAATACAGTCATCTTTTTTCTGGGGTTACCTACTCACTCAGGTCTGTCTGGAGTTCTTCTTTTGGTTTTAGTTAGTTTTCATTTTCCTTTTACTTTTTTTTTTTAACCATCATTGTCATACCCAATTTTGTTGTAGTTTTTTTCCTTACAAGAATGCTCATAAAATGATCCTACCATACTTGCATCTTAGTGAAGCCTTGAGTCACATCTTGCTGTTGTTACTGTTGTATTATTTCTTATTCTTTCCATCATCATGCTAATACTAATTGTGAGTATGTTGACCGCCAGAAGTATCCTCTAAAAGTGAATGCCATTATTTTCTTGACAGTGAAGCAAAATAAGTATTAAAACAGCTGGATCACTGAGACTTGAGTAATCACAATAAGTGTAAGACAATAGATAATAAAATTATGAAAATTATATGACAAGAAGTATTTTACTTAAACGCTCCCATAGGTGGACTACATCCACAAAGGAGATTATGAAGATCCACTACAAACATAGCTAACAGAGTTACAACGGCCTCAAAACATCAGATATCAAACTATCACCCGCTTACTCTTAACTCCCATAAATACACTCAAAATATGCTAATACAAAAGAGAGGAGATACCTGAAGCTATTGATTCTACGGGATGTTAGAGAAAGCCACTAAAAAGACCCTCCGCCGAGTGTTTAAATAACCTACAATATAGGTCATATAATAATCAAATGAGCGATATAATTTAAATGATTGGTCAAACCCAAACCATAGGCTGATATAAGTTGTTCTCTAAGTTACATTTTCCTCCTCCAGCATACGTTGAGTTCTTCATACATTTATTGTTTGTATGTTTTACAAATTTAATGTTATCAATGGACACTAATGTATCTATCACTTTATCTATGCGTGTACGGTACTTATGTTCATCTGATTGCAGATTGTTGGAGGTATCTGGGCAGATAAAATAGGTGGCAAGCTGGTTTTGGGCTTAGGGGTTGTCTGGTGGTCAATCGCAACTATTCTCACACCTATTGCTGCTAGAATTGGACTTCCTTTCTTACTGGTCATGCGTGCTTTTATGGGGATTGGTGAGGTTGGCTTCTTCAGAGCAGATTTTTCACTTTTTTCAGTTATTCTTTTGAGAGAATACATATTTCTTTTTCCTGTTATTTTGAGCTTGGTTGCATTATGACAAAGAAATGACACCATTTCTTACCTGAGAGCATCCTCTTTCACCTATCTTTTGGCATATTAATGCCCATAAATATTATTTCTAAGATGTGATTTTTCTTTAATTTTCATTTATCTGCTATGTCATCAAAATTTGCCATGTTTGCAAGTATTTTGTGTTGAATGACCAGAAACCTACTTCCACTGCAGTCTACCAACAAAATATCAGTAGGATCAGCAGAATAGTGACATGCAAGACTAGAATGTGCTTCTTTTTAAATGTGCTTTTGCGAACTCATGCATGCTTGCCTGAATTGTTAATATACAAGATAAGGAGGTGCATGTTTGCTACCTTATCGTTGTTGTTTCTTGTGTGTTTCTGCGTATGTGAATTGCATAACAAAAATCATTTTTAAAAAAAATGATATGGGAATCACTAAAACCTTCATCATCATGGAAGTCCTTTTCCATTCAAAATGGGGCTGGACATGGAGCACACTCCGAATGAGAAGGCTTAAGAAAAATTAGTCAAAGTTTTGCAATTTTGGTGCCAGTTATAGTCCAAAGAAACTACCGAAAATAGAGCGGTCTATCGCAAAACCGACTAGACTAGTTGGTTGATAGGAAAAGGAAAATATAATTATTCATTGTGTAGTTTAAGCTCGTTTAACTGATGTCTCTCTCTCCAGTTTTTAATGGTTGAGTTTTTTGTTATTGGGGTGAGGGGAGGGATATCATATGATAATGCTTTGTTCCTATGTTGGAAAACCTTTAATTAACTGGTAGTACATGTTTTGTTGTGCCACTGTTACTACTTATAACTGCTAGGTGATCCTGCTTCGGTAATCGAAGCTTGGTTATCGATGTTGATAACTATCTTATTGATGGCAAAAATTCTGAGCTAATATATGGCCTTTTTTCCTTTTCAGGGGGTTGCCATGCCTGCTATGAATAATATAATTTCCAAATGGATTCCAGTTTCAGAGAGAAGCCGATCACTTTCTGTAGTATACAGCGGGATGTATCTTGGTTCTGTCATAGGGTTGGCCTTTTCACCAACTTTAATACACAATTTTGGATGGCCTTCTGTTTTTTATGCATTTGGATCTCTTGGAAGTGTCTGGTTTGCATTGTGGCAGAGTAAAGTAAGAATTGTTACAACAAACTCCTTTTGTTTTCCAGAAGAATATAGAATGTATTAACCCCAAGTCCACTCATGACATGTTTTATCCCGTTAACGTCCACATGCATGAATATTTTAAGATAGAGAGAATTTCTTGGATTATGGTTATCTGTCTCCCGTTGCATTCTTAGTTGGGCCATGTACTTGAAATTGGCAATGACCTCTTCATCATTTTGTATGAGAGTATATATGGTCGTGATATCAATCCAATAATAGTTGGTTGAATCTTCTGGTAATTTATAGCTTGTAGCTTTGGCTGTCTAATCTTTAGCTATTCTGTTGTTTATTTTGTAGGTTGTACTATCTTATACTTGGAATTTGCATTTTTAGTTAAATCACGTGGCATGAGTCCTGTACCCTAGTGGAGAAGCGCACACTAACTAGAATAATTAAAATTAATCTGTAAGGCATTTCAAATATAACGTTATGAAGAAATATGAAATCTTCTACTAGATGTCATGTGGTTAGTCTTCCAAGAGAGTTTGTACACAATAAAACAACTGAGTCACAGCAAAGAACAAAATTTCTTCTTAGAATTTTCCAGGTTTGTCCTTTAAAGATAACAAATTAGATAGGAGAATTAGCATCCATAATGATTTTGAACTAAAGGAACATGTAAGGAATTGTATAAGGAATTGAATCTCAGATGTTTGATCTAAAAGCAACCAAGAGATTTTTATGGAATGAACTCATCAATAAGGTGATCAAAGCACAAAGTTCAAAATATGCCAATCAACCAACATAGCGGAGTATTCCAACTAGCAGCCAGTCATACAGTAAACCAACAATATTCCCGCTTTTTTGCAATAAATAACCCAATAGGTAGAAAGGATTGAGGTTCTATTTGAGAGAAATGAAGGATTGTCATCAAGAGGGAGAGGTGAATGCTGCTGCATCTTTTCTTTTCATTCCTCTTTTTCCCTTGTATTACTGAAAATGAGATTCAAGAGCAACTGATTTGTCTACCTTTCTCTTTCAAGAAAATAAATTTGGAAGGCTTAACAAAACAGGACATATATAGCTAGTATATGTTAGCATTTTAGGGTTCTGATAAAGAAAAAAGAGAAAAATTCAATCATTGTTTAAATTATTAACTTCCTCAAATTGATTTACAAAAAAGAAACCTCACATCCCTTGTCAGAAGGAACAAAGCCTCCTGAAGATATGTAGTGGACTGACATGGGAATCCTTAGAACTAAATGAACTAAGTGAACCTATCAATTAAACTCCATGTTAATCTGGCTTAAACTTTGCTCTCTAATCTGATCATCTAACTGACCAGCTAAGAAGCAAGGGCAGGGGACACGAGACAGACTTGGACATTTCCTTGAGAAAGTAGGATACAAGGGCACAATGACATAACACTAAAATATGTGTTCGTGTAATGAAAAAACACACATTACATAAATGTATAAATATGTCGTTGCATCCAAAAGTCCAGACTCCAAACATATATTTATGATAATATAATAACATAAAATGATTACATATATGTTGAATCTAACTTATTATACATTTTTACGACTTCGTAGAAGAAAAAGACCTCGCCTCTTCAACTCTGTAAGAAGTAGCTTAATATATATTGCTTTCTATATCAAAACATAATTAAATATATCATAGTTTTATACAAGTCAATATTTTGATGGCATTTTTACTATAGTTTTTGGGACATAATTATAGTTAAATAAAACTTCTAATATGTAATATAAAAGAAGTGTGAGAAACAATGGACATGTGTCCAAGAAGTGTCCATCAAGTGTCCTAAATTAAAACTATAGTGTATAACTGAGAACAATTTTGAGAAGTGTTCAAGGAGTGTCCAAGGAAGGTTAGTGTCCGGCACGGTTAGGCTTTGAGATAGAAGTTTCTATGCTACATACCTGATCAGGTATCAACTTAAAGCAAATTGAACTGAGTACCAAGTATATCAAATGAAACAAACTTGTCAACAGTGGACATCCCCATCATAGGACAAAAGAAAATTCCTAAAACCAGGCCCAAATAATTTAAACAATAAAATACATGAAATGAAAATCTAACTAATTAATAAATTTAAGTGCAATACAGATTGGTGGGCTGGTGTACATCAGTGAGTAACATCTCAATCAATTCTGGGCAAAAAACAACATCTTAATCAGTTTGCTTGAAATTGCAGTGTGGCAGTAGCCGCACTTCTTACCAACAAATGTGGCTTCTGGAATGTGCTATCCATTCTGTAACCAGTTGCCTTTTGTATAATGTTCTATTCTACTTATGGAGATTTCTGTGATGGTGACCCGCCAATATGTTTAGAGAAGAATGTGGGAGTTACTCATTTTATTCAAAAAAGATGATTTGTAATCGCTGTTCTCTTGCCTTAGAGAGTATATAATTTTCTTGATACATTTTCCAGATACCAAAATTTAATATCCTTTTCTGACTTCACATTACTGTAACTCATGATTTCAAAGTTTCTTCTATATTTTCATAGGCACACAGTTCACCGAAAGAAGATCCGGTGCTTTCTTCTGATGAAAAAAAGTTGATCTTGGGGGAAAAGTGTCAAAGGAGCCTGTTTCATCAATTCCTTGGAGATTAATTCTATCAAAGGCTCCAGTCTGGGCTCTTATAATATCTCATTTCTGTCATAATTGGGGCACCTTCATTTTGTTGACATGGATGCCTACATACTACAACCAGGTATTTGTTATTCTATGTTCTGTTTATGTAAGATTCTTTCCTAGGAGAAAAGGGGGAAATAAATATATAGATTATTATCTTATTCTGCATCTTCCTAAAGAATATCTCATTCTGCATCTTAAGATCCAATGATTCTTCAAATGGCTGCATCGGCAATCATTTAGCATTGCATGGATTGGAGGTTTGCATAATAAACAGCCTGATCTAATTTATTGATAGAGAGTTATTTGGCCACATAATTTTAAGTGCTATGTGTGTCAGGTTATGCATAATCTAACATAGCAGAAAATAATGAGTACGAGGCATGTGTACTCAACAGTTTTAGCAGCTTTGTTTGACTAATTTGCACATGGGAAAGTGAACTAATTCAGGATTAAATTTTTTGGCTCAGAAAGACAGTTCCTTGCAGTAGCCAAAAACAACAAACCCTAAATACTAGGTATGTGGTGTGGTCCCCTCAAGAGAAACCAGATATCCTCCGAAGTCAACAATATCTAGACTTTGCTTGATGCAGGATGAAAGTGGAAAGTTAGGGTTTGTGACGAGATTAGGGAAAACTAATTTAGGGTTTATAGAAATTGGGAAAAAAAAAAGTTTTAGACTGTACGTATATGATTTGCTCACCAACTTCATGCATCACACACGAAAATTTAGGATTAGGGTTTCGCACCCAGAAGAATTGCTTCCCCCATTTTATGCTTCGCATGTTAAACTTATTTAGATTAGAGTCTAAACTAAGTTGGGCCTTCACAAGTCTAATTGGATATTATACACCCGTCACTATAAACTAATATTGTTTGACCCAATTAGAAATTGATCAAGTCTAAAAGTTTGAGTCTAGACTCGCTTCAATTACATTTAGCCATTGGTGTAAATAAATTTGTAATGTGGATCTCATCACACGCGTAGAACACATGATATTAATCAAGAACCTAAATCCATGATAGTTGAACTAAGATTGCCTTGAGCCTATGAATATCATAAATTGAATTTCTCTCCACTACTATGACCTAATCTCTCTCTTGAAGGCTTCTCATCTCCTCTAAGGATCAAAAAAGAAATTAGTAGCCCCTTCCCTCTCTCAACTCCAGTGTCCTCGAGATCGTGTAACATTTGATATCTCTTTCGTGATGGAATCATGTATGCCGAAACCCTCCTTCTCTTGGATCTTGATAAAGAGGTTATTCCATGCGTGAAATCTTATTTGGAATAATTATTAGATTTATAATTGATATCAGAGCCTCCTCTTTATCGGATCAATGGGATCTACAGAATTTTTTTGATCTCGATCTATTAAGATTACAATCGATCTCTTTATTTAATTCAATAAAGAATTATTTTTATGTCTCAAATAATTGAATTAAATTGGAGATGACTAAATTGAATTTTGTATATATTTTAGGAATTTTGTGTGCTATTATTCTAAATTTTTTTCTGAAATTAAAAAAATTATATACATGCAGCACTGCATGCGCTACATGCATGCATGGTATGCATGCAGGCGGGAGGAACCTGCATGCAGCAAAAGCCCATGGCCCCCCCACCTGGGCACGCTGCAGCCTGTGCGCTGTTGGCGTAGCAGCAGGCGACGCCTGCTGTTGGCACGTGCACCACTGGCCACCATGGGCCGGTGGTGTACAACGGCAAAAAACTAATTTTTTTTTACTAGCGTTAGGGTTTCTATAATTTGAGATTGTGAGATTCATTAGGATTAGGTTTATTGATATAGATATAATTTTAAATCTAATAAAAGACCAAATTAATTAATTCCTAATTGTTCTCACATTAAAGTTTATTCAGTTTGATGAGGATTATGATTTGAAATTTGATCCAATGAGGAAGTCTAATCCTAATCAACCTCAAATTGAGTTTACTGAGTTTTATCCAATTTATTTAAACCCGACCCATTAAGAAGCGACACAGAACTTATAACTTTACGGGTCGGGTCTGATCCAGACCCGATAAGCACTGCAGACCCGTTTTGTCAATAAAAACTTCAATTAGCCGTTACGGGTTCATCTGACTTCTTTTTTGGGTATGTAAACAGCCGTTTCGAAGCCTTGACGAGCACTACAATATTACAGGCATCAAACGTGACAAAATAATAGTTAGCTGATACAAAGAAGGCATTGAAGTATTTGTTTACCATGATAATGTGTATCCTTACATGCTTCCACTTCATCAATATTTATTATATTGCTTATATTGTTCTGGCATGATGAGTATTGATATATACTGCAGTATATAACACACATATAAAGATATATACATGTTCAAGTTAAAGAATTTATAAAACAACTTATTTAATTGCGTATATAATTCACGCGAACAATAGCCGGCCCCTAAAGAAAGACTATTGTTTGGCCGAATTGTATACGAAGTCGAATACTTGATGTGGGTAATGTAATTTTGGGAGAATCTTTGTGTGTTTTAATTGGCCCAAAGGAAGATTGCCATCGCTCCAGGCCCATATTGCATTAATCTCATCAACTCATCTGATGGCGGAATAAGAATCAAGATGCATAAATTTATGTGGTCCATGTGTGTGGTAATCGGCCTAAAAGAAGGTTGTCATTATGACTGGGTCATTACATATATTATATGATCGATATAAATGACTTAAACTTTGGGACCAATTCTATAAAGGAGTAGTTACCCAAAGAAACATTGTTCTCTTACATAAAACTAGAATTTAGGGTATCTATATTAGGCCAGCACAATGTTGGCATAAAGAGACAACTTATTTTGAAAACTTGGATGGCAGCTCTATCAGTCAGATTGGTTGCCTTTTCTGAAACTCAATTTTTTATGGCTATTACAATACAAATTTGTTAAATTTAATGTTTATATTAAATTGATGAGAAATTGCATGCTTATGTAGTCTAAATTGAATGATATAAATTTTAAGAAGTGGCAACACCATGTAAAAGATCATCCTGAATTCATGGATCTGAACTATCCCCTAAGGACTGATGGACTCCCTGCCGTTACCGATAAAAGTTCAATTGAAGAAAATGCTAATTATCATAAGTGGGAGGTCCAATAGGATGCGTGTAGTAGTCATAAAATATTATATTCCTATAACTATTAGAGGTTTTATGCCTGACAAAGTTAGTGTTAAGAGTTTTTTTTTTTTACTGAAATAGCTAACCGATTCACTAAACCGGATAAAATTGAGACCATTATGCTTCTTAGCGAGCTGGTAAATATGCACTACAACAACAAAGGAAATAGAAAGTACAATATGAAAATGTTCAATCTTGATTCTAAATTAAAGACAATGAAATTGGAACTCTTTGAAGCAATTCTAGTTCACTTCGTTTTGATCTTTTTTTCTTACACAATATAACTTTTTTCAAGATTATTTATAATGCTCAAAGAAAAATGGAGTCTCACTGAACTCATTAGTCACTGTGTTTAGGAAGAAAAGAGATTAAAATAAGAAAAGATTGAAAGTGCTTACTTAACATTTTAGGATAACACTTTAAATAAAAAAGTATAAGTAAAAGGAGGAACATAAATACCACTACAGTTGCTGATCTTAAGTGGCAAAAATGCAAGAGAAAAAGCCTAAGGTCATTGCAGGCTTTTTCTACAAGAAATAAGGTCACCTCAAGTATGATTGCATAAAGTATCAGAAATGGCTAATTAAGAAGAGTATATCTCATATTTATTTTGTTCTAAAATTAATTCAGCTTTAGTGTCACTCATAGATGGTGGATAGATAATTCATATAAGCGATCCAATACAGAACTTTCAAACCCAAAGGAGGCCCAATCCAGCTGAGCGATACATATTCATGGGGATGAAAATAAAACTGCAGTTGAAACTATTAGATTTTGTTGGCTTAAATTAGATTCTGACTATATTTTAGATTTAGATAAAACTTTATATGTGCTGTCTTTGGGCTGAATCTTATTTCTATTTCGTTATTAGACAGATCTGATTTTACTGGTACTTATTGGTCATGAAATGGTTAGTCTATTTTTTTAAATTTAAAGTTGTTGGTGCTGAAATCTTGATTGATGATTTATATAAATTAAATTTCTATGCCTCATATTCTGAATCTTTATTCGTGAATACTAAGTGATCATTAATTAAAAAAACTCTTACAGTCTATGATATAGGTATTTATGACATCTCGAAAGAGAGAATCCAAACACTTGTGTCTAGTAGAGCTACAAGTCCTTTAGATTACTGCGACCTTGAGGTATGTACAAATTGTATAAAGGGCAAATAAACAAATATTAAGAAGTTTGATGCTAGATGGAGTTCAGGCGTCTTAGATTTGGTATATACAGACATCTATGGTTCATTCCCTACAGCTTCTTAGAATGGTCACGGATATTTCATCATTTTTACGGACGTTTACTCCCGTTATGGGTACCTATACTTGATACGTGAGAAATCCCAATCACTGGACATGTTTAAAATTTATAAAGCTGAAGTTGAAAATCAACATAATAGAAAAATTAAATCCATTAATGGTGAGTACCATGACATATATGATGGATCAAGAAGATGTTCAAGACTTTTTTTTAATTTTCTAGAAGAGTGTGACATATCGCTCAGTACATCATGTTAGAGACACCTAGCTAAAATGGTATCACTGAAAGACGAAATCGCACACTAAAAGATATAGTTAGGAGTATGATAATTGCACTACCCTTCCAGAGTCATTATAGAGTGAAGTCTTAAAGATAATTGTTACTTCCTTAATAGAGTACCTAGTAAAACAGTATGGGTTATACATTGGGAAAACTCTCAGCATTGGGCATCTCTATGTTTGGGGTTGTCCAGCTGAAGCTCGGCCTTATATGTCATATAATAAGAAGTTAGACTGTAGGACAATTAGTTGTTTCTTCGTTGGGTATTTTGAGAGGTCTAGAGGCTTTAGATTTTACTGTTCCTCTACTAAGAACATAATAGAGATAGATAATACTAAATTTATTGAGGATATTTAGAACAGTGAGAGTCAATTACATAAGAGTTTCACATTTGAGGAAAAACAGATTGTTATACTCATGACAACTGTTTCAAATAATGAAGTAATTATTTCACTTCAACATGAAAATATAGTTGTGCCCATATAAGATACAAATACAGCTCATCCTGAAGTAAATCATGCTGATGAAGTAGAGCTTGAAATCCTCAACATAAGTACCTAAGAGATTAATTAGGGAGAGAAAATCAGCTATTGATAATGACTATATATTTTATCTCCAAGAGCATGAGGATGACCCCACATCGTTAAACGAGGCCGAACTTAGCATTCATTCTACTAAATGATCAAATGCCATGAAAGATGAGTTAAAATTCATGAAAGATAATGATGTTTGGGATCTAGTAGAGTTACCTAAAGGTAAAAAATCTATTGGTTGTAAATGAGAATTTAAAACCAAGCTAGATTCGAAGGGTAATGTCAAAAGATATAAGACACTTCTTGTCGCAAAGGGATTCACTAAAAGAGAGGGCATTAACTATAAGGAGACTTTCTTTCCGGTTTTATGAAGAATTCTTTTAGAATTATTATGACATTAGTGACTCACTTTGACTTGGAGTTACACCAAAAGATATTAAGATTACCTTCTTTAATGGTAACACTGGGGAAAAAATTTATATAGTGCAATCAGAAAGTTTTGAAGCCAAAAGTTCTTAACACCTGGTTTGCAAATTAAGAAAATTCATTTACGATTTAAAGTAAGCATCTCGTCAATGGTATTTGAAATTTGATCAAGTAATATCTGACTTTGATTTTAAGGAGAATGTAGCTGATCAATGCATTTACCATAAATTTAAAGTGAGTAGACTTATATTTTTTGTACTATTTGTGGATGACATTCTACAAGTAAGTAACGATATGACTCATCTACTTGAGACCAAGATTTTTCTCGCAAATAATTTTGAAATGAAAGACCTTGGAGATACTTTTTTTTGTGATAGACATCCATATTTAACGTGACATGACACGTATAATATTAAGTTTGTCACAAAAAGCCTATATCGATAAGGTTCTAAATAGATATGGCATGAAGAATTGCTCTCAAGGTGATACACTTGTCATTAAGAGAGATAAGTTGAGTCTACTCCAATGTCCCAAGAACAACCTACAAAAAGAGCAAATGAAAGATATTTCATATGCATTTACAGTTGAAAGTCTGATGTATGTTCAAGTTTGTACCTATTCAGATATAACATATGCTGTTAGGAAACTTGACAAATACTTGTGCAATCTTAGAATTGATCGCTGGTAGGCTGCCATAAAGGTAATGTGATATCTATAGAGGATCAAGAACTACATGCTTACCTATAAGAAATATGATCAGTTGCAGCTGGTTGAATACACAGATTCAGATTATGCTGGATGTATCGACAGTAAAAAGTTTACTTCATGTTACATTTTTCTGATTGCAGAAAGAGTGAATTTTGTTGAAAAGCTATTACATCCACAATCTGACAATAGAGCTACAGAGCTCTACTGTAATAGTGACAAGAGTTAAATAAAGTCGAAGCATATCGACATTAAGTTTTTTTGTCATCAAAGATAGAGTTCGAAATCACATTGTGTCTATTAATAGTGTTAGTGTTATTCTTAACATTACAAATCCACTTACTAAAACTTTCATCTAAAGTCTTCTTAGAACATATTGATCATATGGGGATGACTAGTTATGATGATATCATGATTACTAGAAGTGAATAATTTATGTAACAAATATTATTTCTAAGTATACTTTATGTATATTTGATGATTCAGATAATAAAGTAATAACTGCTTTCTTTAAATTTCTTTAAATTTACATTGTTAATTTGAGTTTGTTAGCAGTTGGAGTCATAAAGTTAGACTCGTTCGAGTCATAAACTTAGACTCATTGGAGTCATGTGGTTAGACTCGTTGGAGTCATAAAGTGAAAACCAGTTGGAATTATATTTTATTTGATCAGAAAATGTTTTCATGCCACACGTCTACATTTGATTTATGTCGTTAAGGATTTTGAAACTTATGATGTGAAAGGTCCTATCTCGATTATACAAAAGGTAAAGACCGTCATGTTCGGTGGCAGGGCACTTAATAGATCAAATTATTTTGAAACGTAGTTTATTGACGATAAAAGTTTTGATACCATACAATTATGTGTGATACCATTTTAGTATGACTTGCTTGCTCCAAGTGAGAGATTATTAAACTTATTTGGATTAGATTCTAAATTGATTTGGGCCTACACAAGTCTAATTTAATATTATACACTTGTCACTATAAACCAATGTTGTTTGACCCAATTAGGAATTGATTAAGTTTAATGGTTTGGATCTAGACTCGTTTCAATTACTGAGCCATTGCTGTAAATAAATTTGTATTATGAATCTCATCCACATGTATGGAACACGTGATAATGATGAGTTGAATTAGAATTGCCTTGAGCCTATAATATCATGGATTAGATTCCTCTCTACTATTATGACCTAATCTCTCTCTTGGAGGTTTCTCATCTCCTTTAGATTAAGAAAAAAAACTTAATAGCTGGAGAGAAGAATCTCCTCCCTCAGTTCTGTCATTCTCGAGTTCATGTAACATTTGGCATCCTTTTCGTGATGGAATCATGTATGCTTAAATCCTCCTTCCTTTGATCTTGATAAAGAGGTTATTGCATGTATGAAATCTTATTTGGAATAATTATTAGATCTACATTGCACTCAAAGATTTAAAAAAAAAACTAATTAGCGCAAATTTTAATAAGTCATTCATTGATTTCAAAATACATCACATAAGAATATTCATAGACAAAGGCCTCGTGCATTACTCATGATCTCCTCCTAATCATAAAAGAACTACTAAAAGAAATCTCCTAATTATAAAAGATCTCTTAAAAGAAATAAAAAACTAATAGAAGAAAATACTACTCTTATTCCTAATCAAATACGATTCAGATTTTCCTTCTACGCGAATAAGTCTTCCAGTAGCTTCTTGGGTTTTCAATGTCCTCATCACTACTCGTGAAAGATTTCTAAAATTCCCAAGGTACCCCTTCACTTTGGACCAATGAAGATAGGTGAAAAGTTTTAGAGAAACTACCAATTTTCCCTTGTACACGGGATTGCTACAACTTATCTGCATGCTATTCATCAGCACCGAATGATGTGGACATCATACCAGTTGCCAATTGTCTTTTCATGTCTTAGTTTATATTAAGATGTCATATTTTGTCTATTTTGCTTTTAATACAACATCGGTTATATCCGAAAAGTAGACTTTTGTAAAGCCAATAAAAGGCTTCCTAGACTACTTTATGAGTAGAGAATGAATAATTAAAACTTTTTTCAGTTAAATTCTCTTGAGAGTACTCTTGAGTTTTGGGTGCAGAGCTCGTGGTGCAAGAGGTGTGAAGCCCGCGTAAGGGATGCGAAGCCCAAAGTTATCTGGTTTTTTCTCCAACCCTAATGTCTTTTTTCATTGTATTTCTTGTGAAACTATAGTTTTTCTTTTTATTTGTATTCGAAGGTGATTGTGATCCTGTATTACATCAATTTGGTATCAGAGCTTTAGTATCAATCCTCTTCGAATTTCTTTTCTTCCCCAAATTCTAAATATAGATCTGCTTGTAAATAAAACAGATTACTGTTAGATCTAAATCTAGATCTAGATTCACTTTGCAAAAAAAAAGAAAAAGAAGAAAGAAGGAAAAAAATACAGATTACTGTTCACTGTGAACAGTAATCGATATTTTTTCTTTTTTTAGAAAAAGTTTTAATTATTCATTGTCTACTCTTAAAGAAGTCTAGGGGACTTTTTATAGGCTTTATAAGAGTCCACTTCTCGGATAAGACCGGCGTGGTATTAAAAGCAAAATAGACAAAATATGATATCTCAAAATAAATAAGGCATGAAAAGACAACTGGCAATTTGTGTGATGTCCTTATCATTTCCCTGAGGTTGAAGAAACTTGACCCTGTCGAGGGAGAGTCCTCACGAAGTGTCTCAGTCATGCCAAGGTGGTGGTCGTGACAGCAGCATGAATACATCATGTTGAGACCATGGTAGCGGAGGAGGAGCTAGTATCCATGACGGATCGGTTGTGAAAAATAGCAGCTCGATCAAGGCACAGAGAGTAGAGCGAGGCACATCATCCTTGCTGAAGACAAAGCTGATATCAAGATCCACAGGCTATCCAACTCATAAGTAATGGAAGCAATCCTCTTCACAGTCCTATCGAAATCTTTACGCCAAGCGTATAACTTCCTCGCGGCCTCATGGTGACTCGTAACAATCACCTAATTATCAATTGCAAATTCTTACAAAATACTATATGGGTATGCAACAAATTTGTAAGTATCATTGCAAATTGCTTTCAGCCTAGTAATATCATCAATATGTGCAACATGCAGATGCAAAGCAGTAGGTATTTTAGACATAACTTCTAACGATGGGAGAATGAGAGATATGACATGCCTAGAAGGACACACATCTAAGGATGGGGTACACGGAACTCGGATACAAACTCTAAACAACCCAAAAAAGAAGTATTAAAAACTATCTGTTGGACCTTGGCAAGAAATTCAGGTGACTCCCAAAAAGATGAATTGATAGGAACAACCATAAAAGTATATTCAACACAAGGTGACTCGAATGGCTGACTAGGCACAGTGGCTGTATTAGGCTCAACTATCTTATCCACATCATCGTTGGCACTATTAGAAGACATGTGGATTTCATCAATAATCGTTATGTCAGAATCAACTGCTATATCTTCAATTATATTAACAGTCTTATGAGGAACTTGGACATTCTCAACAACTTTCTAGTCGTCAACTTCATTAGTGGACACAGTTCTAACATGTTGACTCTCGAGGGGCACTGATAATCATAATGTCTATATCTCTTATATTTAGAACACCTGACCTTAACATAACTAGTGTTTTAAAAGTCAAGTCCAACCTTAATACAATATCAAAGGTCTCTTCAACAGTGTCTAAGTCATAAGGGCTAGTTATCATAGCATGTTTTATTTTAGATCGTAAACCCCAAGTAAACCTAGTTACAGTCTCAGAAGGGTGCTCTCTCATTTTACTGCGATGAGTTAAGTCTTTATATATGGTAATGTAATCCTGAACGGACAAATGACCCTGATGGAGGTTTTGTAGCTGGTCTAAGTAGGGGTTAGTATAATGCTGACTAGTCATGATGGCTAAAGCAAACAAGCAGATGCCGTGAAAAACCCTACAGTCAAGTAAACTAAATGTATACAAAGTGATAAATACTAATACAACCACTAGATCGAAGCAAATAATATTTCAACCAATAAATTATGGTAATCCAAATAGTAGTTGTAAGTAATCTAACAGTTAACGATTCAGGTCAGTTTAGGATATCACTTGAGGGGTGAGTCATTCACGCCCAAATAAAAAATTCTCTAAGATTCCTTGAAGAAATACTCACATCGAAGAGAATAACTCACCCACAAAGTCCCGAAATAGCAGTAGTATGAAATGAAAGAAAGATGCCTCGAACTGGGCTCAAATCGGAATGGAAAAGAGGGCCCGAAACACTGCTCTTCTATTGTACGAACAGTACCGGCTCTAAATAGAGGCTTGAAGAGATCAGATTTGCTCAAAAAAACTGCAAAAACTTTACCAGTAACTACGGGACTCAGCTATCAACCCACTGTTTAAGACGGAACTCGAATCGGACTCCAAACGGGCCTGAAACGGGCTCCGGAACGGACAAGTGTTGGGCTTTGGGGGACATGAACAATAACCGAGGTTACTGAACAATAATCAAATGACGAGGACATCACACCAGTTGCCAGTTGTCTTTTCATCTCTTAGTTTATTTTGGGATGTCATATTTTGTCTATTTTGCTTTTAGTATCACATCGGTTATATCCGAGAAGTAGACTCTTGTAAAGCCTTTAAAAGGCCATCTAGATTTCTTTATGAGTAGACAATGAATAATTAAAACTTTTTCCAGTTATATTCTTTTGAGAGTGCTCTTGAGTTTTGAGTGCGAAGCCCGTGGTGCAAGGGGCGTGAAGCCCGCATAAGATGCGAAGCTCAAATTTATCCGGTTCTTTCTCCAACCCTAATCCCTCTTTTCATTTTATTTTTTTTGTAAAACCCTAATTTTTCCTTTTATTTGTATTCGAAGGTGATTGCGATCCTATATTACATCACCAAACTTATTTGTTCTTTTGATGCAATACTATCTTGGGCTCGTGGGAAATATTTTTCTGCCATTGCCAAATGCTTGCATTTTCTTGGTTCCTGTTCCAAATGGCTTGTGATTTTTCGCAGGAATAATCACTTCCCGAGAGTATGGAATGTACAAGTGCCACAACTTGGCTGAAAGTGATGAATTTGGCACACTCAAAATTCTCTATTCCCCTGTGTGTGTGTGTGTGTGTGTGTGTGTGTGTGTGTTGTGCGCTGGGGGGGGGGGGTCTGCATGTGTGTGTTATGTCATGTGTGTGTGCGCGCATGCGCGTGCGCGTGATTGTTATTGTTGTTATTGTTATGAATATTTTGCTACTGCTGCTATGGGCCTAGCATTCCTCTGCTAGTGGTCTTATACAGGAAACTGAAGACCTTTCTAGAAGGACATCTCGCTCTTTTATCAACTAGAGTGAGTCAGGTCAGCAACCCAAAAGTTTAGTTTCTTCACATGAATTATTGAATCGGCAAGCTTTAGAGAAGGCAGGCAGCCTCTCTCGGGAAACATGGCCCAATTTCTCTTCTTTATTTTCTTTCTTGTTTCATTCTTCCAATCACGAAATTCAGCAAGCGTGAGCTAGGTTTCTCGATTTGGTATGTAGTCCTCCTGGAAACCAAAGTGTTTCCTCCTCTAAACCTTCATTCAAAGGCTTACATCTTTCTTCATGCATTCACGGCATGAATTTGCCCGACAATGACAAATCCTACCCTCTTGTCGTTCTTGCTCATTCGCCACTGCTTGGGACCCTGCCTTATGATTAGGAGCAGAATCTGCTAATGAACTGTGGCATGGAGGGCATGGGTTTACCTATCCTAACCAAGGACGGAGTGGTCAAGTGATGATTGGTCGAGGAGAGGGCAGATGCCAATCCTCTCCCAAGAGATGTTCAAAGGACAAGAGAGAACCCTCTATAATAGAGAGACTGAAGAGGAGCCGTCTCATGAAGAAATCACCATCCTAAGGTGCCATAGAGAAGGTTTTAAGACTGCGGAAATAGTATAGTTTCCATGGTCCTTTTCCCCATCTCTCTCTCTCTCTCAATATAGAAGCATGGAAAATGATAGATATCATGGAACAGCATGACATACAACTGAGGCACTCATGTTTACTACTTGAATCACATGATTGTTTGACGATAATCTGAGGTAATTAAGAGCCCTATTTTCTATTGCTTTAACTATGCAAATTGCTCTGTAGGGCAGAAAGAGCCCAGGTACTTTTAATTTTACTGTTTGAATATATGATTGTCTGTTGATAATCCACGTTTAGGAAAAGCAATAGTTTCCGATGGCATTAACTATTTAAGTTGCATTGTAAGGCAAACATGAGCGAACTCAGGCAGATTTTTCAGTCCTCTTTCGTCCTATACACTGCCCTGAGGCAGCTGATTTTTTAGACAGCTTTCACATTCTTGCCATGCAATATTTGTTTTCTCAGTTTCTGTTGCTTTGAAATTAGATTAAAAGTTATGATTGATAACACTGTGCTGATGCATACAGTGCCATACAGATAGAATATAATGAATATCACTATATTTTGATGTATGATACAAGGTTGCTGCAGGAAGTCAAATATTTAATATTAGGAGCAATTGCTTGGCAGTAGCTGTTTGTGATTGCTAATGTTCACAATCGGTGCATACTGATTATGTACAATGGTTTATTAAATGAGAAATCAAATGTGGAAAACTGAGCAAGTTTCTATTAGTATTAATCTGAAATCGTTCTTCGCAGGTATTGAAGTTCAATCTTACTGAATCGGGGTTATTATGTGTCTTACCATGGTTAACCATGGCAGTGTTCGCAAACATAGGAGGTTGGATTGCAGATACACTCGTTGCAAAAGGGCTTTCAATAACTACAGTTCGAAAGGTATGGATTTGAACTACTAAATTAAGAAAAATACATACTATATCTCAATTTCCATATTTGAACCAGAAGTATTGGGGTTAAGAACCTTTTTTTTAATATTATTGTCAAAAGAAAAGAAAAGAAGAAAAAACAAAAAAGAAAGAATGTGTAAGCACATAGAAACTGAATGTAGTTTGGCAATGGTTTGCCTTAGTCCACGAGCCAAAATTAAACCTCACGTTAACTTTCTGAGTAGGATTACAAAGGGACTGGAATTCTTCAAGTTCTTGTTCTTGGGATGCCCCCTCCCCCAACACACATGTTCAAAAGAAACTGTATATTCAATTAACTTGCCTCCCCGCAGAATCAAGTGAATATGTGTAATTTCAACATTCAAATGGTCTAGGAAACAAATATTAGAAGAATATTTAGCAAATTAATTTCTATATGGTAGCTGTGGAGGAAAATTTTCGGAGAATTTCTCCACACCACAAATTGTAAACGAGTAGACAGGTGAAAACAATCGCAAACAATATGTACTTTACGTGAAAAACCCAAAAGAAAAACCATGGGAGAGGGATATAATTCACTATAATATCAGAGGGTTACAATGATTCCTGCAAAGTGGTCTTGCGATTACAATCTTTAAGGTTTGATGTAGTAATAAGAAGCTACCTCTTTTTCGATGGAGATGGAGGTATATTTATACCTGCCTGAGCTATCATTGTGGCTGCGGATATTTTGGATCTACATAACTGCATGATTTGCATATTATGATTTCCTTGTAACCGCTCAGATCTCGTCACTTGATTGTTGGTCGTGCAGAGATATCTACCATTATTCATAACTATCTGCATTGATATAGGGGCGTTATAAGGTTTAGAACGTGGGGATGATCTGGCGGCATAGCTGGATCCGCGAATCGTGGAGATCGTGTTATCCAGTTGTAAGCAGCGTAGGAGTAGCAGGATTTAGAGGGTTTTCGTGTCGGAGCCTTGGGTGGCTCCAGGAAGGATCCTTGCATCGATTATTGGCGTTCCGGAGAGTCCCACAGCTCCGGTTGAGTAGTGGAACCAGGTGAGTGATGTCTGATCAGATGTGGGCTTACGGTGAGGCCCGAGGCTTTCTTCGTGGACCCATATGCCTGATGCTTTCTTTTTGGGCCCACATTAGGCTTGTATGTGAGAAGGGCGGATATTGGAACCCCCCAAATTGATTAACAAACCTATCAATTTACTACAATAGTGCCATTAGTTTTTTTGGGACACTTTTACCCCCAAAAAGGTCCAAAATGCCCCTCTATTCTTCTCTCGCCAGTTTGCCATATCTGATCGAGCCTCCTTTCGGGTTGACCACTAGCGGTCTGCCGCTCCCCCGCCGCCTCCCCCTCCATCGCCGCTCTCCCCCCAATGGCCTCACTCCTCCCACTCCCATGATCTTTATTCGGCCAACTCTGGCCGAACATAGATCGATCTGTTCGGTCAGAGTTGGTCGAATCTGTTCGGCCGGAGTTGGTTGAATCTGTTCTGCCGGAGTTAGTTGAACAGAGATCGAGGGGAGGGGGAAGGCGGGTCGGGCGGGTGGAGAGGCGAGGAGGGGGTCGGGGGGAGGGGAGTCGAAGAGGGGAGCTTGGAGGAATGATCGGGAAGCTCAGGGAAGAAGAAGAGAGAGATAAGCTCGGGAGTGGCGGCGGTAGCTCGGGGACGATGGCTTGGGCTGAACTCGGAGAGAAGAAGAGGGGAGAAGACATCAGCGGGAGGGGAAAGAGGGGGATGTCGGGGGAGAGGGGGGCTGACGGCGGCTGGAGGCGGTGAACAAAATTAGAGGGAAGGAGGAAGAGAGAGGTATTTTGGCCATTTTGAAAAATTGGTGGTGTTTGGTGGGTGTTTTTATCAATTTTGTGGGTGTTATAATCTGGTGGGTATGTTAATCAATTTAGTGGGTGCCAATATTCGCTCCTGTATGTGAGCTGGGCCCGCTGGTAGAGAAGTGATGCCCCCAAGAGATGGGACACATGTAGCGATCTTGATGAGGGCCAAAAATCGACCACTACAGTAGCTGGTCTACATCTAATGATGCCGTAGCTGTTAAAAGATAATAATTAGTCAGTCAACATTCCCATTATTTTGGCTTAACTAGATGAGTATATCTAGCTGCAGTAAGTTAATCCAAGGAAAGGATAATCACCATTGACTCCCATGTGGTGGCACCCATTAATCAATATTTGCACCAGTATTGTGCATACATGCTAGTGTTTGTGACTTTGTGTCTGTAATTCAAATAATATCAGTTGATTGTTTGGTTTTCATGGTAGTAGAATGATATTTTGTACAAATCTATATAGAGCCATATTGAGCAGTAAACCAATCTTATTTCTGTAATGCAGATTATGCAATCAATTGGCTTCCTTGGACCCGCCTTCTTTCTGACACAGCTGAGCCATGTTCGAACACCTGCTCTAGCTGTCCTTTGCATGGCTTGCAGTCAGGTTCGATTTAGTTAGTTTCTAGTCCGCTAACTATTATTAAATTTTGGTTAGAAACTATTTCTTCCGTTGTCCACAGCTTTACTGTTTTGTTCACTTGTCAGCTTGCAATCACAGAGCACTCCCTGTGCCAACCTCCAACTCTTATTACTCCAATCATCTCCACACCCCCCCCCCCCCCCCCCCCCCCACCCCACCCCACAAAAAAAAAAAATAGAGACTGATAATGTTCGTGGGTCTGTTTTCTTACTCCAATTATGAACTATCCATTTTATTGTACGTTGCTGATAAATTTTCAGTATATATGAACTAAAAGTTCTGAAACTTTTGGACTGTGAAAGTATCCTGCTTTCCTCATAAAATTTGCTAACTTATTATTATTTCATTTTATGTGACAATGACTTTTCTTTCTTTTCTTTTTTGTTCCAATTTCTGTGAGTCAATAAATTTCGCTTGAAAATTTAAGAATATTCCTGTCCCCTTCTTTATGCAGGGAAGTGATGCCTTTTCACAGTCTGGTCTCTATTCTAATCACCAAGACATCGGGCCACGTTATGCAGTAAGTTTCCTGTTTGCTTTGTTTTACTGGTAATCATGTTGTAGATTTTTGGTGTATGTACCATGCAGGTAACATACACCTCACACAGTGAATTTATTTATGGTTTTAGCATTACGTATGAGGATAAAGAACATAAATTTCAACTCTACACATATATGTGGAAAGGTGTATATATTTATTTTTTGGAAAAGGTAGTACCAGATCATGAGCAGGATTCAGACTACAGACCTCCTACACAACCACAAGAGGTTTTATCTCTGGGGTATTGTGGTTTTTGTATGAGAAAAGTTATCATTTTTCAAATCTGTTTCCAGTAGGGGCAATATGCAACTTGGAGATAAATGGAACAGAGCAAGTTTAATCATAAAAGTAGAACCCTCGAACTTCGCATACTATGAGTTCTTGAATAGACTGCAAATAACTCTTCTGTCCTCGGAAATAGGAATATTTTGTTTTCTATAGACAATCACTATTTTCTTTTTGGAGCTTAAACATTCCTTTTGTCAGATTATTTTCATGCTTTACTCTAACCAAAAGTGTGCTTCGATCTATAGGGCGTATTATTGGGCTTGTCAAACACTGCTGGTGTGCTTGCGGGTGTCTTTGGTACTGCTGCCACAGGATATATCCTACAACGAGGCAAGACTAGGATTCCAACAATCCATTTTCATTCATCAATTTGCTGCAATCTAAGGTTTATTCAAGCCTGTAATTTTCTTGAATTGCCAGGCTCATGGGACGATGTCTTTAAGGTGTCTGTTGCTTTGTACATAGTCGGTACACTGGTATGGAACTTCTTTTCAACTGGCGAGAAAATTCTTGACTAATCAGCAGAAGGTACACACAAATCATGTGCAGCTCTTATCAAGAACAGTGATTTTGCTAAGATATAGAGGGATGAGGAAACCATATTAATCATGGTTAGAGCAGAACTGGGCATCTCCCATCTGTTTGGCTATTGAACAACACATGGGCAATTTGCAGCCACCCATTTACATGATGTAACTGATAACAAATCAAACTTTGTCAATCAACATTATTTTAAAAGCTCAAATCTTTTATTTACTGAGTTATTTGTTTCTTTCCTTCTGTGTATCATTTCACTTTAAGTTTTGAGTAAATGTTTATTTTCCATTTCAAATTTGCAATCTACGTTGGAAATTATGTTTTGCATAGTCCTCCAAATTCTATTAGGACTATTCATATTAGATTCCAAATTTATTCATGATATGACTTCGTTTGATAGTTGTTGATTGCTCCTTTAAGATTTGATTTAGTTTTCTAATCAACTAAGGATTAGTATTTGGATTCTTAATCAAACTAAGATTACTAAGGAGCCTATAAATACGGGTCTGGATTGTCTTTATACCAATTATATGCATGTTGCTAAAAGGATCTCATAGAATATTAGTTAAGAGTTTTTCTCATAAAACATATTCCTTTGTGTTAGTGAGTTATTGAGATGCTCCTCCATTAACTGTCCTCTTCTCTTTGAAATAATAGAATTTCTCTGATCAATTTTGCTAGTAAACATTTCCTTTTTGGGTAAATCACCTACAAGGTTGTATGTGCTCTAGACATAAGCCTTCTAGGTTGAACCATCTAATAATTGTGTTTGCTTCTCTTATCCCCTCTAGCTATATTTTCTTTGCCATTTTATTTCTTTGGGTCTTGTACTCTTTGCTATATCAATATCCTGATGGGAAACAAACGGTTTAGATTTAGTAGATTTGATATTTTTATTTAAATTAGATTTGGATAAATGTGGTTGAGATTTAGAAGTTATTTGAATCTAGATTTGGATAGATTTGGTTGAGATTTAGGAGTTATTTGAATTTAGATGTTAGATTTGGTGAGATTTGATGTTATCAATAATTGCACGTATAGTGCACGTTGTAGGTTATATATAGCCATGTGTTGAACTTTAAAATTATTAAATAGTTTTGATAAAAAATGAAGCTATTTGCTTTGGGTATTGATTTTAATCTCCATGGATTGAATCATAGGCGGTGAAGCCAAAATTTGGGTTGCGATCCGCGATCATATCTTTCTTTTCCTCTCTTGTTCTTCCCTAATTCTACAAAATCCCGACCACAAACCATAAATCTCCCTCTGTCCCACGTCAATTTGGTATCAGAGCCGAATTTTCTACTTTTCCCTTCCACAAAATTCACTTCAAAAAAAGTATTGTATCGTGAACAGTAAATTTACTGTTCACGGGTACTGTTCACGCAGTACTGTTCACAGCAGCAGCGCACAGCAGTCCGTAGTCCATTTCAAGCCCGTTCGGAGTACGATTCAAGTTCTATCTGAAGTGCTGGATGCGTGACTGTGTCCTAAAGCTACTGGACAACAGTTGGATAACAGATCTGACCTCCACAAGTTTCTGTTTGGTGCCGATACTGTTCTTGCAGTAGAAAATCAGCGTTTCAGGCTACATTTTCAGTCAGATTTGACTCTAGTTCGAACCGTTAAGATTCTTGGGTAATTTCTGAACTTCTGTTTTGAAAGTTTATTCATGAATTTTTACTTTTGTGAAAAATATATAAATACTGAAGCTGATGACAAGAATGTGAAAAGGGATATATATGCGGCTCTCCCATATTTTCAGGGTTCTGATGATCAGTATGAGTATGAGAAGTGGAAAAGCAATCTAAAAGATTTTTTCAGTTATTTTATTCTAATATCTGAACAGAAGTATCGCTATGCCTAAATGAAACTTATTGGAAAAGCATACTGGTGGTGGAAAGACAGCCATAGTTCCTGTCGATGTTGGTTTAACTTGCAAAACCTACTTCGTACTCGGTATGCTCCGCACCTCCTCTTCATTGAGTTTTGAGAGACTCTAGAGGACATTAAGAAGATTATATAAGGCATTGCAATAAAGGTTGAGACAGATTCAGAACCTCCAATCTTTACCGAGTCAGAGGTTGTTGATGAGCTCGAACCAGAATCAAAGTTGCAGTAGAACTAAAGCCAGAGCCAACAGTTGTTGATGAGTCTAAGACAGAGTCAGAAGTTGCAGCTGAGTCAGAATCAGAGCCAGCAGTTGTTGATGAGTCCGAGCCAGAGATAGAAGAGCTTATTGTAGGGACTTTAACAGATCTCCCAACAGAACTTGTCATGGAGCTAGTGTCATCTACGCCAGCTACGAGGGTTCCAGTGTCTTTGAGATCACTGATACATACGATCCTTTACAGATGCTCCTAGAGAAGACATGTTCACGAAAGTTTAAATTTCTTGTGGTGCAGAGTACAATTAGTACAGTCTTCAGCGGGAAAGATTTGTCTCAGCATGTTACATGTCTTGTTCAAGGCACCATCGATTGCAACTGGTTGGTCACGGAAGCCAGTTCCACCTCCACCACCTTGGTTCAGTCATGACACATCGATGTTGATTTCTCGACCACCACCTTGGCCTGATTAAGGATTCGTGATGTGGTTTAACCCAATTGTGCTTACCTTTTACCTACCACTACATTCATCGGGGATGAATGTTTTCAAGCCGGGGAGAATGATAGGGGAAACAAACGGTTTAGATTTAGTAGATTTGAGATTTTTATATAAATTAGATTTAGATAGATGTGGTTGAGATTTAGAAGTTATTTGAATCTGAATTTGGATAGATTTAGTTGAGATTTAGGAGTTATTTGAATTTAGATGTGGCTAAATTTGATTAGATTTAGTGAGATTTGATGTTATCTATAATTGCACGTATAATACACGTTGTAGGTTATATATAGCCATGTAGTGAATTTTGAAAATTATTGAATGATTTTGATAAAAAATGAAGTTATTTGCTTTGGGTATTGTTGATCTCCATGGATTGAAGCATAGGCCGTGAAGCCAAGATCCGGGGTGCGGTCCGCGATCATATCTTTCTTGTCCTCTCTTATTCTTTCCCAGTTCTACAAAATCTCCACCACAAACCCTAAATCTCCCCCGTCCCACGTCATATCCTCGCAAGTGTGCTTAGAGCTTTGGCTCCGTTGCCTAGGTGAGACTAAAGAGACTGCTAAATGTTTGTGGTGGAGAAATTCAACGAGCAAAGCAACTTCTATTTTTGGTAAATCAACATTCAAGATCTTTGATTTAGCAAGGCACGAGCAAGATATATGAAAAAGAAAGAGACTGGCATCCTATTTTGTTGATGATTCGGATGAATTTGATTTGAAAGTCATTAGCATGATTCATCTTCGTTTGGACGATGAGGTGAAATATGTTAGAAAATTTAAATTCTATTTACAATTGTTACAAAATAATGACAAAGATATCAATAACAAGGTTCCTAAAACTTTTAGAAATAAATATAAAATTACTTTTAATAAATAAAATAAAATAAAATAAAATAAAGATGAGAATCGTATAACCGATTCGGGTTGTAAGGTGTGTAGTCACCCCCTTTAGGAACATGTCCGCTCCTTCGTGTAGGCTACCAAGCGAGAGATTCTCTCTAAGTACGTCCGAAATCGGCGATCCTTGTCGAGCACGAATGGACAAGAAGGATGACCAAATAATGGCATTTGATTACTCAAACAATAACAATGCAGTTGATTTAAAGCATCACAAAACAAAACGAAACGATTATATGATGTGGGGAGGAATTAGATTGTAGTCTCTTGTTCTTGTATATAGAATTTTTCTTGTCTTTGGAATTATAACACTTCTTAAAAAAAAAGTTGAAAGAGTAATTGAGATAGCGAAGAGTACAAGACACAAAGCAATAAAACGGCAAAGAAAGTATAGCTAGAGGGGAGGGGACAAGAGGAGCAAATTCAATGAGCAAATGCTAGAATTCTAGAGTTTGGGTGAAACTTCTACGTAAAAATGAACTTTTTCTGGGAGGCATTTGTTGGGAATGTTGGTGAGTTATTGGATGTGGTCTTTCATTGATTATGCTCCTCTTTGTAACAATACAATCTCTCTGATCGCTTGTCGTAAACATAGCTCTGGGTTGAACATTTAAAACATTATGTGTTGCTCTTCTCTCGGCTATCCTATCTGTTTTACACCATTCTATTACTTTGCATCTTACAATCTAGTGACATCACAATGTAATTCTTTTGCACATCATTTCATTCCTCCATAAATGTCTTATTTTATTGCATATTTACCTTCTCTCCAGTTTACTCCAATTTTACGCAGGATTACAAATTACTGAACCTGCAGTTATGTGAGCTTTCTCTCTTTGTATCAAATTGTTTCTCAGTTTTCAGTATCACATAGAGAACTCTTCTGGATCAACAAGGAGCCGTAGGCTACACAAGAGAAGAGGAGACAGACGTGCACGGACACGGTCAGATCAGGATGACAGTTCACAGGCTGCGCCCTCACGCAAACATGCAAACAAAAAAAAATTCCAGCTTTCATGAGACCCAGAGAAACCAGGTATTAGTGCAACTGCAAGCTGTTTAATTCCTGATCAAATTCCTGGCCATCCTCCCCCTATTGTTTTCTTGCTTGTCTTTCTTGGTTACATTCTGAGCTTCGTACAGTGCCCATTGTGTACTACTGATTCCTGCTGTGATGATTTCCTCATCTTTGGTTTTTCTTTGTTTTTGACATTATTATGTGGTCTATTTGGTCACTGCCAAAAGGTGGCTGTTTTGGATCCAATGCCATGCACATGGCAATCTGAAGACTGAAAGCCACAAATATTTTTGTGTAGTTCTTTAGGCTCCCAAGTTCTAATTTATATACTACTACATAGGTAGTGACAAATATCCTTATTTGCTATAGATATTTTGATCATTTTATATTAAATTAGTTTGGCTGGGGTCTGGAGGCAGCTATTTGAAAAGACTCTCCCATTATTATAGTAGAGACATGCGATTGAAAATTAGAGATCATCAAGTGAAAAAAAAAATTTCCCCGTTGGGGCTGTTTGGTTGCAAGGAAGTGGGCAGAAGTAAGGAAATAGGGAAGTATATTGCTCACTTCCCTATTTATCCAAACAACGGAAAAGGAAAATAAGAAAATCCTTTTTTCTTTTCTCTTTTACACAATCATTTTCTCACTTCCAGAGTGCTACAGTTAATTTTGTGGTCATGTAAATTTATTTGTAATAAGTTACAGCACAGTAATTTTTTGATCATGTAAATCTAACTTGCATTCTAATTACAGTCCATTTTTTTTTTCTTAATTAATTTTTATTTTAATATTATTTTACGGTCAACTTTGTGGTCAACTTTTCCATTTTCACTTTCACATTACCATTCAAACACCGGAAAAGACAACATTTTTCAAACCACATTTCCAATAACATCCAACACCAGAAAACTTACTAACCAATTCTCAAATTCTAAAGGAAATTATTACCACTCCCTCAGTTCCTCACTTCCTCACTTTCACCCTTAACCAAAAAGGCCCGTTGTATAAGCCGAGCACCTCTCTTGGTTGGAATTGGTTAAAAACATGTGGATTTAAAGACGGCGAGGATTACTATTACTATCATTACTATTTGCTGGTCATCTATGCTCTACAAGTCTATTAGCCAGTTCTTTTCGGTGCAAATTTTGCGATTTGAACCACGGAAGATACTAATTTCTCCCCACTGCCTTTTGGAAAATGGCATGGTGTGCTTTGTTGGTGGTGCCATCTCTCGACGGCGGCCGTGGGCTCCCATCACATGAATCACGATCATATATTTGGTGATGAGTCCTATCAATAACAAGGGATGATCTTAGTCCTCACCTGATGCTTTCATTCAAAGTTTGAATGGTATCCTTTCTCTCTCAAGGAAAATCCCACAAAACACACACACCACACACACACGTCTCTCTCTCTCTCTCTTTCCTTGGCTAAAGTTCTAACTCTCATGAATCTTGTATGCATGAATGTAGCCAAATAACAACCATTTGGCAAGGTCCTCGTAGACAAGGAGCCGAAAGGGGAGAGTATAATAAAGAAGGGGAAATGAAAATGAACAAAGTAAGAGTAATCATTGTATATTTAAGTTAACTAAGAAGTCTCAAGCAATGAGATAAGATTTGATATAATTGTAGCAAGGCATGCTGACTTTTGGACATGGGAAAGCCAGATAGAATTCAAAGTACCTTTGGACATGGGAAAGAAAATGGTAATCATAATGCATAAGAAGGCCTACGTCAAGGGGAAGGGGAGTGGAGACTATTATGGATGAGGAGGGGGCATGCCTTAGAAAGCCTTTGCAGTAGAAGAAGAAGAGAAAATCAGCCCTTGATTGGTATTTTGATGTGGACAACGGGATGAAGAGATAGTGAATCTTTCACTGTTGGAAAACACGCGCTAACTCAACATAAATTAAGTAGTTCAACTATCATTAGATTTCTAGTTTCTATTTCTTATATATATTTTTTGTTTTAGTAATATGATTTTTAGTAGGATAACTACTTTTCATTTTATGTATTTTTCTCTTTCTTTTAAATTTTTGATTTCTTTTAGAAGAAGTAGGAGATACAATTTTGTATTCTATATACAATTTTGTAGTCTAGATACATTGTTGGTCATCTATGCTCTCCAAGTCACAACCATGTTTGATGTTTTATGCATTTTATATTTTAATTACATGTTTAGATGTAATTTTTTTTAAAACTTGTGTTTATACTTATACTATTAGTGAGCTACACTTGATTTTTATTTGCGTGCTTTATTTCTCATGTGTACTCATTACATGATGTAATGAGCACATGATGTAATGAGTACACATGAGGAATAAAGCACGCAAATATAAGAATCAAGTGTAGCTCACTAATTGTATAAGTATAAACACAGTTTAAAAAAATTGTATCTAAACATGTAATTAAAATATGAAATACATAAAACATTAAAACTAGGATGAAAGGCCTCTGGGCTAACACTAGCAGCACATTGAATCCGTCTCCCTTGGTGTGCATTAGTGACATATGAAAAGTTGAAACACAACCATTCCAATCTTATTAAGGATTCACGGATCAGCCCCAACTCATCTCTGGCATCTTGCCCCAACACACCAAATAAATTAATAAGTACATCTTTTGCATCGATCAATCTCTGGGGTCTGCTGACAGAACGACCATCACCGGTATGTCCACAAGTGTGGGAACATCATCCAGTGTGATTGTCATTTCACCGAACGACATATAAAAAATATTCGTTTTGGGTTGTCACTGTTCCACAAATGCAGAGGTCACAATCCGGTTGGCCTTGCGATAGGAAATACTTTTCAAGACATACAATCCACTTTGTTGATATAGTCATCAAAGAGGCGATTTGGTGTATTAGCTTCTCATGCCCAATCACTTAGTTTGCTATATGTGCAATGCATTTAAGTGGCTCTCTCTCCTCCCCCTGAAATTGGATTTCATCACGTTAATATCTATAGGATTTTGATAAATATCCAATACAAAACTTGTTAAATTTAAAAACTTACATCACCATTTCAAATTTCGGCCGTAGCATGAGTTTTAAAACTCCGCAATAGTGAAATGTCTGTTGGACAACTAAGAAATGGCACAGTCAACGCCTCCGACTCATCGTCTTCTTCATCATCCTCTTCCTCGTCTATTTGGGGATCCTCCTCTACTACGGGAATGATAGAATGCTCTCCCCGTCTACGACGTCTCTCCGAAACTGTAAGATGTCATCTATCTGAAGAGCCTGCAGTATTCATACCTGTGCCAAATAATATTTAGGGACAGTTAGTTATTTATAAGAAATTAAGTTTTGTTGGAATTGAAGAGTATAAATGCGAATTTTTGAGTTGAATTATGGCGAGATCCGTTGATCGAATCAATTGGATGATGGTTGGAGTGTGTTTCTCCTTCCATTGGAGATGAACATGGTATATTCACATGTTCAATTCCGACTTCGAATGAATGAGATATTCAAATCTAAAGATTGCCTAATTCAAAGTCAAAATGGGACTAAAGGTAGCTAACAGCATTTAGTCCCACATTGGCCATGGGATGGAAGTTTGTGGTGTATAAATAGAGAAAATTGAGAACAAAGGGCGTGCCCTTTGGGTATTTTGGAGTTTTCGCGCGCGAAAAGGAGGGAACTATACTCGCACATGCGTGCATGCGCGAGCGCGCGCCGCCGCTGGCGGCGGCCGGGCTCGGGCTCGGGTCCGGGTTTGGGTCTGGGTTTCGGGTTCCCTACCCGGCCTGGTTCTTTTTGAATCGGGCCTGCGGGTATGGGTTGCGAGCATACCGCTCCGCTACTCGAACTGGACCCGCTCCGCTATCCGGATCCGAACCGACCCGCCAACGGACCCGCTCCAAGACTGTTGGAATGCCAACAGTTGCGCTGTTGGACTGCCAATAGTTGTGACTGTTGGGTGCGTCAGTTGGCAGCTAACAGTCGTGACTGTTGGGTCGAAAGGTTGCAACCTTTCGTTGGGTTCGGACCCGTTGGCCCCTCCTAGAGCGCTATAAATAGCGCTCCAGATTCTCAATTAAAAACACCCAACAACAGCGAGAAATAAATCTCTCTCTCTCTCTCTCAGAGTTCAGTTCTCTCTCTCTCAGAGTTCTGAACTGGCAGTGGAGTTCTGAACTGGGCTTCCAGCGAGAAGTAGGAAAGCGACTTCCAAAAGAAGATTCTGCAAAATTCATTCCGAAAGAGGGATCAAAAAATTCAACAGATTCTTTTATAGAATTGTTGTCTGAATCTGGTACTTCTGAAGAAGAATATTCTTAAACCTTCTTTCGTCCTCAACAGTGGGTGCTACTCCAAAGTAAAGGCAAATATTCATTCGAAATTTGTCCTTGTCCCGCTGCTTCAACGATCCTGTGAAGGTACTGGTTGACTACGGCTCGACCGTACGGTAATTTGTAGTGCTATCCAAATACCGTGAAGGAGTGTTGTATCTTGGGAGACCAGCGTCCATTATCCCGTTAGCACCGGTACGGGGGACATAATTGTCTTAAGGAGATTTGCTCTAAGCGTACCTCACTCCAAATACTGTATAAGTGAATTAAATTCTTTATACAGGGGATATACTGATATTCAGTATATCGAGACTGATTTCGATTCAGTCTAATTGGTGTTTAACCAAGGAAGGAAATTGAATGGTGGTTCTTAAATTAAGGAACGTTTTATTGAACGGAAAACCTCCCACCTGATATTTGCCGACCTGGCCAATTAGATTGTTGATATCTCAGTGATCTTGATTAGTTGTCAGATTGATTCCTGTTAAGCAGAGATCCAACAATCTTAAGAAAATTAATATTGAAGTTTCTTATTTCTGTTCTGCTTGAACTTGCAGAAAATGTCTGAGACTAATCAAGATAGCTCAAGCAAGGCACCAAACATGCAAACTTTGATGCCAACTCCACTTCCTAACCCGAAGCTGGAGAAGCTAGGAAATTTGATGGCACAGAATTCAAGAGGTGGCAACAGAAGATGCTCTTCTACTTGACCACTCTTCATCTGGCCAGATTCCTGCAAGAAGATTCACCAGAGCCTGCAACTGATGCATGGACTCAATGTGACTTCCTTTGCCGAAATTATATTTAAATAGACTGGATGACTCTCTTTACAATGTCTACAGTCCTATCACAACGGCAAAGAAGTTATGGGTTAGTCTTGATAAGAAGTACAAGACTGAGGATGCTGGTACTAAGAAGTTCGTCGTAGGACGATTTCTAGAGTACAAAATGGTGGACAGCAAGACTGTAATCAGTCAGGTGCAAGACTTCCAACTTATCTTGCACGAGATAGAAGCTGAAAGTATGATCCTACCTGAAACCTTTCAGGTTGCTACTATCGTGGAGAAACTCCCACCTGCGTGGAGAGATTTCAAGAACTACCTGAAGCATAAGCGAAAGGAGCTAAAGTTGGAAAATCTCATTGTGAGGCTTCGTATCGAGGAGGACAACCGCAAGTCCGAGAAAAGGAGCAGTAAGAACTCTTACGAAGAAAAAGCCAATGTGATCGAAGACTTAAAGGGGAAAGCGTCTACTTCTAAAGGCTTAAAGCGGAAGAAGACTTCCCAGGGGTACAAAGGCAAGGTCCAAGAAGGCAAGAACATGCGCTTCAAGGGAACCTGCTACATCTGCAACAAAGAGGGGCATAAGGCGAATGAATGTCGCAGCCGTCTCAAGAAGAACAAGAAGAGCCATCCACAGGCGAACTTGACCAACCATGAATCGCCAAGCCTTTCAGCTGTAGTGTCAGAAGTGAATCTGACAACCAATAATAAGGATTGGTGGGTAGACACTGGAACTACCGGTACATCTTCTGAGAAGTTATTATTCTCTGAATATCAAAGACTAGAGCAAGATGAGCAACTATTCATGGGTAATTCAGCCGCCTCAAAGGTTGAAGGAAAGGGCAAGGTCATCTGAAGTGGACATCGGGGAAAGAGCTTACTCTGAACGATGTGCTACATGTTCCAGATATCCGCAAGAATTTGATCTCCGGATCAATACTTAGTAAGAAAGGATTTAGAATGGTATTTGAATCTGATAAATTTTGTACTTACTAAGGGAGGGATGTATGTGGGAAATGGTTATCTTGTTGATGGACTTTTTAAAGTCAATGTTGCAGTGGTGGATAAAAAGTCTGTGTATTTGTACCCGAAACTTATAAATAAAGGAAAATCTTCTGTTTGTTTGCTTGAGTCTCCTATTTTGTGGCATGCTAGATTAGGGCATGTAAATTACAAGTCTTAAAGAACTTGTCTAATCTGGGATATATTTCTAAACTCAACTTGGAAGAAATTCGCAAGTATGAGATTTGTGTTGAGGCCAAGTTGGCGAAAAATTCATTTCCTCAATTGATCGAAATACAGAACCTTTAGGGTTAATTCATAGCGATCTGTGTGATTTGAAGTTTATGCCAACTAGAGGCGGTAAAAAAGTATTTCATTACTTTTATTGATGACTGTACAAGATACTGTTATGTGTATCTTTTAAACAGTAAGGATGAAACAATAAATATGTTTATAACATATAAAGCCGAAGTTGAGATCAACTCAACAAGAAAATCAAGATTCTAAAAATCCGATAGAGGCGGAGAATATGAATCAAATGATTTTAGTGAGTTGTGTGCTAATTTTGGTATAATCCATCAAACTACAGCACCATACACTCCTCAGCAAAATGGAATTGCTGAACGGAAGAACAGAACTTTGAGGAGATGGTAAATTCCATGCTCGTAAGTTCTGGAGCTCCGCAGAACTTGTGGGGGAAGCTCTATTAACTGCAAATTATATTCTAAATAGAGTACCCACAAGAAACTTGGTCTTATACCATTTGAGTTATGGCATGGAAGAACACCTTCCTACCATTACCTCAAAATGTGGGGTGCCTTGCAAAGGTGCTGGCACCATTACCTAAAAAGACTAAGTTGGGAGCAAAAACTATGGACTGCATATTCATAGGCTATGCCTTGAATAGTAGTGCCTACAGATTTCTGGTTCATAAATCAGAAATACCAGATATTCATGTAAACATGATTATCGAATCTAGAGATGTTGTGTTCTTTGAAGACATCTTTCCATACAAACGGGAAGCAGATAAGACTTCTGGGAAAGAGATGGCGTTCAGGAAGAAAGCCCCGATGAACCAATTGTTTAATGCGGAAACTGAACCAAGAATTCAGAGATCTAGAATCTCAAAATTTTTTTGTCCAGATTTCATAGCATACGCTATTGAAAGCGAGCCTCAAACATTAAAGAGGTTATGTCAACCCCAGAAGCACAAATGTGGAAAGAAACTATAATAGCGAAATAGAATCCATACTAAGTAATCATACTTGGGAATTGATAAACTTGCCTCTTGGCAGTAAACCAATTGGTGTAGGTGGATTTTCAAACGAAAATTAAAACCCATGGATCTATCGATAAGTACAAGGCTAGATTAGTAGTCAAGGGTTATCGACAAAAAGAAGGATTTGACTACTTCGATACTTATTCACCAGTAACAAGAATAACGTCCATTCAGATGTTGATTGCAATTGCAGTATTGCATAACTTAGATATCCATCAAATGATGTCAAGACTGCATTCTTAAATGGTGAATTAAATGAAGAGATATATATGGAGCAACCTGAAGGATTTATAGTCAAGGCCAAGAACACAAGGTGTGTAAATTGGTAAAATCCTTATACGGTTTAAAGCAGGCTCCTAAACAATGGTATGAGAAATTTGATAGTGTCATGATCAAAGATGGATTTACTATCAATGAATGCGATAAGTGTGTTTACACGAAAACAGTTGAAAATGCGTGTATCATTGTTTGTCTTTATGTAGACGACATGTTGATACTTGGTACTAATATTGAAATTATTAAGTCCACTAAAAGATGTTATCCACAATTTTGACATGAAGGATCTGGGGGTTGCTGATGTAATTTTAGGAATTAAAATCACCAGAACACCAGATGGAATCAGTCTATCTCAATCTCACTACGTGGATAAGATAAATAGAAAGATTCAAGGATCATGGATAAAGGAGAATACAAATTCTTTTCTCCCACACGTCCACCTTCATAAGAATACAGGAACTGAATACGCCAGTTGGAGTGTTCTCAGATTATCGGAAGTTCTAATGTATTTGATGAATTGCACTAGACCCGATATTGCTTACGCTGTAAGCAAGTTAAGCAGATACACTAGTAATCCTAGTGATCAACATTGGACTGCTCTACTACGAGTATTTGGTTACGTATGACATACCAAGGAATATGCTTGAGATATGGACAATATCCACCTATACTTGAAGGATACAGTGATGCTAATTGGATTGCAGATTCTGAGGAATCAAAATCAACTAGCGGATACGTATTTACTCTAGCAGGAGCAGCGGTATCTTGGAAATCTTCTAAGCAAACATGTATTGCCCGTTCCACTATGGAATCGGAATTTATAGCCTTAGATAAGGCTGAAGAAGAAGCAGAATGGCTTCAACAATTCTTGGAAGATATACCATTATGGCAAAAGCCAGTGCCCGCTATATGTATACACTGCGATATTCAAGCAGCTATATCTAGGGCACAAAATGTTATATACAACAGTAAGTCTAAACATATTCGTCGTAGACATAATACCGTGAAGCAGTTGCTCTCAAATGGAATTATCTTTATTGACTTTGTATCGTCAAAGGATAATTTAGCGGATCCGCTTAATAAAGGTTTAAGTGGAGAGCGTAATAAATGCGCATCGAGGGAAATGGTCTAAAAGCCTAACCTTACCGAGTCAGCTTAATGGAAACCTCACTTAGCGACTGGAGATCCCACGGACTAAGTTCAAGAGGAAAAACTAGTTATGATTGACTCAATAAGTGAGCACTTGGGAGCTTGACTCCAATCCATTCCTAAGGTGCACATAAGTGCTTTTCTACAAGTGGATTAAGGATAAGCTTAATGCTTTTAATGATGCCTATATCTTGTTACTAAAA
>JAVJIF010020392.1:0-12708 GCA_038442645.1 Agave tequilana | reverse complement strand
AATTCAGCTGCGAAAACCATCAAAATTCACAAGAACGAACCAACAAAGATCTAACGGAGAGATAAAGATGGGTCCAAAATACCTTCAGATAAGACAGCTTGAAGCTACCATAGACGACCCCAAGGTCAGAGCCGAAGCACGAGCCACCTAATTTTTCACAAACCATATAGAGAGAGATCAATCGATCGATCAGGGGATCGATCTGAGGGGAAAAAATACAGAAAAAAAGAAACAATAAAGGGGAAAAAACCTATCGAGAGAGACGTACGAAAGCTAGCGTGCTGACACCGGAGTATGGCCCTGGGACTGGAGCATTGGATCAAGATCAGCAGCGAGCAGCAGCGGAAGAAGAAGAAGACGAGAGAGAGAATTTGGGCCGCCAAAAAACCCTAGAATACTTTCCTAAGTTCTCTCTCGACAGTCACCAGAGATTTTACTTCCGCCCAGATTAGTTATTTACTTGAGCGTATATTAATAAAAAATGATTTTTAGGGGTTTTTTTTTAATGAGTAATATTATTTGTTCTAGGGTCGCAACCTCATGAATATGACACTCATTCTCATAAATTACTAGTGTGATTCATAATTCATAAATAATAGTATAATATAGTATAAAAAATAGTACAAATAGTATTACTCAAAAAATTTTAAATTTATAAGACTATGATGTTTGACTTGCATCATTGATCCTACAAGCAGCACACCTGAAAATATGAGTTGTATCTCATTGAGCATGACCGGAGTCATATTCCTTTTTCAATATTCATGAGCAAAAGGGATTGTTTGAGGTAGGATACATACCCTTGACACATATCCGACTTGTGAAATTTACAGGTCGGATACATGTGTTCCGTATCCAACCCACGAGTTGACGTGTCAACTGGTGATTACCCATTAAAAGTGTTTTGGTGTTCGAATTCTTTTGCATCAATATTAAATTAGTAAAATACATCATTGCAAAATGTTTTCAATAAAAGACTAATGTTCATAAGGATTATGTAACTTTCAATACTTCATTGAGACGGGTAGAGCTTGGTTGGAGTCCTTGGAAAGAAAAGAGAAGAAAAAGAGGGGCAAAAAATTAGAGTCAAAGGTTGAAACGGTTATAAACGGGTTGACAAGTTAACTCGTTACTCGACTCCATTTATTAACAGGTTGACGAGTTTGGTCAGAAACAGGTTGCACCAGAATATCCTTACCCATCCCGTTTAGAAAGGTGGCTACAGCTCGAATTAACGGATCGGGTTTTGATTGCCACCCATTGAGAACATATTCAGCAGACACTTTTGTGACACCTGGCTTCGGTCCTCTGCAAACTGTGTAGGAATTCCCTACACCCTTGAGCTCTCATCCAATAGGATTATGACATGTGGCATGAACTTTCTAGAATTTAAACCTGCTTTGTTTGAGAATTATTAACTGTCCATAAACCATTTAAATTTTGATTTAACTGAAATTAAATGGATTAATGATCAGGTTGAATACACCATCTGGGAAACATAGAAGACAATGACTTTTCCTTGCAGTAAATCCTCAAATCACGAAGATTAATCACCCAAAGGCTATCATGACATTTATGAGTGAAAGTATAGGATCAGGATGATGCATAAGAGGCACCTATAGTTTCTCATACAACAAGAATCATGAACTAGTTTTTAGATAATGGTGCCCACAAGTCATGGAACCAGAAATGTGAGACATTAACATGCAATCCTTTCCATTGTCATATGGAGGGTTCTACTTAGCAAATTTCTTGCCAATGAGAATGTTTGCTTCAACAAAAGAGTAGATCCATGCACAGGAAAAGATAACTACCTATAAAAATTCCTAGAACTTGCCCAAGGATTATCAACCCAAGGGCAGACCTGGAGTATTGAAATCCTAGGTTGAAATCTAAAAGAAATTTGATATGGGCATCACAATGCACATTAGACTGCAGCAAGAGCTTGACCCTATCAGAGCTAGGAACGGAAAGGTGTTCATTTAAAGGGCAATAAACACATGTTGTGTCTCTGGAACAAACCAAACCCAAATACTGGAACGGATCAAATTTCACAGTGATCAGATTCATGAAGAGCCTACTCATACCAAGGATAGGCAATGGCCGTTTTGTATCACAATATTTATTAACATCAATTACCAACGAGAGCCATACTTATCCAGAAAAAGAATGATATATCACAAATCTCTCGGGCAAAAGCTATGAGAGAAGATAGAATTGTAGCAGCTAGGTAGAAAAACACTGCGTGTGAGAGAGAGAGAGAGAGAGAGAGAGAGAGAGAGAAAGAGAGAGAGAGAGAGAGAGAGAGAGAGAGAGAGAGAGAGAGAGCTCTATGGCATGTGTTGTGATATCATCGATAAAGATTTGATTCTCTTCAGTACTCCTTTAATTTCATGATTAATGAAACATATCCGACATCCTAGTTCCTAAGATCATATTTGGATTTCCGGAGAAGAATGTTATCTATCTTGCAAAACTCAAATGCTGCATATGCTATGTTGACAGGAGAAAGAAGAAAACTTACAAAACGAATATTGACATTAACATATGGAACAAACTATAATAGGATAAATAAGTAATCAGATAAAGATGAAAACTAGACCAAAAAGATAAAAAAGATGATGAATATACATGATTCTTAAATTGAGACATATCGAATCAAGATCTCATTAAATTTAGAATTTTGATGTTAGAGAATCCAAATAAAAAATGACTCATTTAGACAATAAGACACTCCAAACATGGTCACATAGTTTCCTAATGAAAAAATAAATAACTAAATTTTAGAATTCAGACTAGGTAAAACATATTACGTATATGGTTTAGTTTCACAACTAATAAGAGCGTTGGATGAGAATTCAACTTTCTCTAAATAACAAATTATGAAGGGAAAAACAAATGAAAGAAAATTCCCTCTTTCTCAACACTTTCTTAACCATTATTTTAAGATGAAATCACCATTTCTTAATGGATGTTACATACTTAACCCAAGATTGTATATTCCCCAAGTATTATAAGATTGAATACAAGACACCTCCAACAAATAGTAGCTTGATTATTTCTTTAAATGTCTAACAATTTGTCTTGGATGTCCTCAGTAAAAGAGACAAAACCATCCTCACTTACCACTTCCTAGGTTCAATTCTTCTATAAAAGTAGGATACTAGATTATGTAGTTCTCTCATATTTTTATTCAGTAAAGATATCAAATGAGCTTATCTCAGGGCAGCTGGAACTTCCTTCCAGTGTGGAAGGTTGTGGTTTGAATCACACCTTTTTACAGGGCAAGGGAATTTTTCAATTAAAACGAAAGGTCACACTCACAATGACAAGAATTTTCTGCAGAGACACAAACAAAGATTTAGGAGGCTTGCAGTGCTTCATGTTCCAAATAATAGACAGACCAATTAAAACAGGTGGATAATAATTCACCGTATCTAGAAGTTTGAAGTTCTTCTCCCTTTTGGTGATTTCTTTCCTTATTTTGCAATTAACAATGTAGTATCCACAATTAACAAGCAAATTATATCACCAATCATCCATTCTCAAATCACCAGGGCATAATTGCAATTCAACCGAAACAAGCCGACCATCTCTTCTAGATTACTAACAAGGAATAAACTGGGAAACCAGTAGACGGTTGATGACCATTTTAGATGCAATTCAGTATAAAATATCCACTTTACATAGACTTTTTACTCAATGGAAAACATAAGAATTTTCTTGTCACGTTCACGTAGAATATACTCCCGTGATCGAGTTACAGAAACATTTTGCCGATTAAACTGGATGCTGTACATGCAGGAAGCTGAAATTGAAACCTGAACCGGTAATATGGTGCAGTCAATGGTCATATACGAAGTAGAAGGATCTGATTTCAGGTGGAAGTAGCCGCATTCCACATCCAACATTTTAGTCAACGGTAAGATTTATATGTGCTGTCAATTTATAATTTTATGCGTGCCTTCAGTCTGATGGATGTTTAAAACAAACTCCATATGCCGTATAAGGCCAATCAAATACATTGTTGGGTGAGGATAGTTTCCATTTGCCACAACAGGGACGTAATATTAAAACCATTGTGATCTCTGAAATGAGCCCTGCCCTTCCAGATGAGCAGATCCTGTGTCGCCTTGATCTGTGGAAAAGAAAATCATATGCAGGTGGCAGTATTAAACTCGTAACTGAAATGATACAGTAAAAATAATATAGAAAAATTATATGCAGGTGGCAATATTAATCTCATTACTGAAATAATACAGAAAAAATGATTGTTTGAAAGATACTGCAATGTTCTCTCATCATAAAATGCTATATAACTTTGAATTATTTTGAAAGCTTGCCTGACATAAACAAAGACGTAACACCTCCCATTGACCACAAGTTGGGCATCAACAATATTTCAAGCAAAATCATCATCATCATATAAGCCTTTTCCTATTGAAATGGGATCGGCTTTAGAGCGCAAGGCTCCTTTTCCTATCAAAATGGCATGAGCTCCAGTGCATAAAGCTCCACTAAAGATTTGACAATTTTTACGACTATTATCAAGCTGAAGTGCCAAATTCCTCGCTGAGGAAATTACACATGAGAGGCGTTTGCCATACTCCTGAAATAACTAGTTTTCATCCTCCAATCCTTAAGACCAGTTGAAAGAGTCTAAAAGAAATGTAAACGAGAGTTTTTCTGTAAGGAATTACATTCACTTCGAAGCGCAAAGAAAGCTAAGAGCCAAATAGAAAACATTCGCACAACAATATTAGCAGGAGGGGAAAATGCCAATTAGCTGCAGGGTACATTAGACACTAGTCATGGTCACGACTTCAAGCTTGTTAATATGGTAGTTAGTTATCAATATATGACCCAAGATTTAATTGTTGTTCATATCTAAGAAGTCATAATTGAAGTAGACATAAATTGATTGCAAAACATCACTCCATAATGTCAAAATATTGAGTGGACAATTGCAGCACCATGCTGTCAGTCCGTTCGTTAAATATGCATGTATCTATCTATGATCAGTGTGGATTCTGAATTGTCTGTAATAGGATGCCCCCAGACAGAGATTGATAGCATTTCACAGGGGAAAAAATAAAAGACAAACCAAATTAAATTATCAAGAAAAGAAGGTGAAAAAGTAGAAAATAATAATATAATATACATTCCTCACTAAATGGCAGTATTACCAATTGAAAATTGAAACCATGGTTTGAGATGCCAGCAGATTCCAATATATATCGTCAATATTGCATCGGGTTTTCAGCTACCCAATGTGATATTAACCTTACAATATCAGCCGATACCAGGGCCCGATATTGCTGATATCGTTTTAAAAACAATTGGCCGATACCAATACCGATATTTTAAACCATGGTTGAAACTAGCTTATGAGGAAACAATGGATCAGCCCCATTTAGTGTCATGTTTTACAGCTAAATGTAGTGCCCTTTGAAAAGATAAAAATAAATAGATGGATGTATACAAGAACAGGAAACTACCCTTATATTTGAAATGAAGGCCTCATGCACCATTTATGTCCAGAGGATATCTACTCCGGAAGCCGTAACCGGTTGAAGAATACCAAGAAGTGATATTCAGGAGCCCAATAAACAAATCCGATAACGGGACCACCTCTGATGTACTGTTAAACCCCAAACAACATTGTAGCAATGAATGCAACGCTTGATGAAAATTCTTATAACACACTCAAATTTAAAGCATAAATTGTTGAGTACCTTTCCATCAAGAATCACGAGCTCCCCATCAACCCATCGAGGATTACGGAAACCAGGATCAGCAATCCTCCCTTGTCCCTTATACCTTGCAATCTGATTACAAATAACAATTAGCATGTCAGTAAAATGTTAATGGTTAAAGATCTATAGAAGTTTTCTTGATGTATTTTACCACGCCAAATTCCTCAGGTATAATGCCCTTATGGGGTAGTTGATAGTGCTTACCAATCTTTGCACGGAAAGAAACCTGCATAAAACCAATGATATCACAAGTGTGATAATGTTAAAACATTGTGACAGGTCAGGTAGTTTGTAACTGATGTAGAGAATGCAAGTCAAAATGGAGTTAACTAGACATTAAGTCAACCAGTTTGTGCCTCAATGCTCATCCTCTACTATTATAATGCAAAATCTTGGGGAGATTTGCAATTGAATTTTGTCTCGTGTTTGCCACATAGTTTCAGTCTTAAAAAAGGAATTAAAATTCTATAAATTATTGACTACTACAATTGTTTAAATGCATTGCTTAGAAAAGTGTGAACAAGTTGAGTAGTTTACTTAGAAGACCGTGGTTATATTAAATTTACATTTATAGCATTTAGAAAGCCCATTTTAATTACACTCATGCAACTAAATTAAAAAAAAATAAGACACTTCTTTAATTATCATTCCATACAGATAACATCCCTCTAATCTTACATTTCGAGAAATAAATCTCTAAAAAAATTAATTATCATTATCTATTTCGAAAACCTCTTTAAAATATCAATAAAGGTTCTTGTACGCGCATATCACACACCAAAAACATCTAGTTTTTAGTAAAAGTGATGTATGAGATTCCATGTATAATGAATTAACAAATAATCAAGTATGAAGACCAGAATGGTAGCTAACGCTAAAAAATGGCTCTGGATGCATCCTTTCCAATGCCATTTTAGGCCCTTTTATTAGGATGATTGTGTAATTATTCATAAGCCTCTCTCTCACCCAACGGGTTGAGCTAACGCTAAAAAATGGCTCTGGATGCATCATTTCCAATGCCATTTTAGGCCCTTTTATTAGGATGATTGTGTAATTATTCATAAGCCTCTCCCTCACCCAACAGGAACAACCCAACAACTAATAGAAGTAATAACAACAATTCAATGATAAAACACAAGATAAATCAATCAATGATAGAATAAGCAAAAAAAACAAAACCCACCTGAGAAAAAAGGAAAACGAAAGATAACAGAAGTAAAAGAGGACATAATGGAGAAAAACAATTTACTTTACTGACTGCACAATGGTCAAAGGTCAAACAACCAGCATTGCACACTCGACTTGTGTATCTTGTGCTGGTAAAATCGTACCGAGTCCCAACTGCCTTGAGTTCTGACCAGAATTTGAGGTCGGAAGAAGGGCCTCAAGCATAGGCATGAACACATGCCGGGTGTGCGCACACAAGAATGTTAGGTCATCAAAAGGGCTTCACGTGCACGCACAACGCAGAACACTATGGTATCAAAACAGTGCACAAAGCCCGATAAAGGGACATTATCAATCTTGTATGTGGAACGTAAATACATTCTATTAAGTATATTTCATGAACATCAGCTGAATTAATGGCCACAAAAAATTGATTAGAGTTTTATATTTGACCAACACAAGCCAATAAGTTCCATCAAACATCGCCAAGAACCACCATATGATAATGATAACAATATCATGGCCTGATTATCTAAAGTATCAATAGAATGCCCATAAGGTTTTTAGTGACCAGACCTCCTTGTGTCCGTCAAGTCAAAAAAGCACAAACATTAAGTGCCTAGATAACAATAATCGTCTCTTGGCCACCCGGTGGGGGCCAGCCCTTCTTTCTTAATAATAGGACCCAATTATTTATCTGCATTCTGGATGTGGACTCCAACGCAAGGAAACTTCATGTCAAACCACAACCCACCGCCACCTTCATTTTCATACTGGCCTAGGTACAAGGTCTTTATCAAGAGAAATGTAAAAATACAAAAGTGCAGTATACAAGGCTGAGCTGGCTAGGAAATGTGGTCAACCTGAGTGTCCTCTCAGAGAACAATCCTATCTAAAATGGTAGGCTTAGAGTGGTAGTTTCGTATGATTATTTTCATTTTATATCTTGCAATGGTGACAAGAGGTTTACATGACTCTTCCTGAAGCTGTCCTCGAGGCAGATAGGTGGTCGACCGTTCTTTGCGCTCAAGCCACCCCTAGGTTTTGCAAGAGAGCTAACAACAGTAGCATACAGGAGGACAGATATGCTTCTTATCGTCTATTGATCTTTGTTGTACTCCTCCTTGGATATTTTAGCTTTCAAGAACTATGGAACTATTGTTGATGTTTCTGATTATCTACGGTTTAATAGAGGACAGTGAGAAAGTGGAAGAAGGAAAATGTGCATAACTGACGACATGACTTTATCATATCAAGTGAAAAAAAGATGTCTTGAAATTAAATATTCAAGCATAATCTTTAGTACATTGTTCAACTGAACCATGACTAATGGCCTCTTGCAGTAATGACAACACCAATGAGTGGTTGAGATTTTCATATAGATCTGGATGCCACATGCAACATTATAATAATGAATAATTCAAAGCTTGCTGGATTAAGGCAGCCAACAATTAGATTATTTTAAATGAGAAAAATAAAAGTTCATGTAACGTTGCTTTGTGCTACACTATTTGTGCTTTTCGCTGCCAGGAGATCAAGCACTACACTATACTATTTATAGAGCAATACTAAAAACAACAACTAACAACAACAAAATCACACCCTCACACTGATATAAGGTATCCATAGTAGTTTAATTGGTAAAGAGGGTTAGGTATTCATTTTCTTTATATTGATAATATATTCAAATCCCAGAAAAGCAAATTTAATGAAAATAACACTTCAGTATCAAGCTGAAAAGATTATTTTGAACTTTGAACAAAAGTATTAAGTACGCTCTACCAAATTGTAAGCATATATGATATGTGCAAGTTTGAAAATAAAAAGAAACAATTGTCATATGGAAAATGGCAAAACACCAATGATTTTATAAGAAATCAGTTATGTATGCGTTGCAATTTAAAAAGCTTGAAGACTTCAAGAAACAAAATAGACCACTCAAAACTTTGAAATAAAGCAACTACGCAAAAATATTCATTTCTCAGTTATGCATATCTTAGTGATGCGCACAACATACAATGAAAAGTATACTTCCACAATAAATTGAATGCACCCCACTAAGTTCACCGTTAAGTGTTGAAAGGGAAAAAAAAGGGGAAAAACATAAATACCTGACCAGCTGGAACAGATACACTCCCAGTCAACTTATAGGCTTCAACATACTCACAAACTCCAAATCCCTGTGCTTCATATTTGCGTCATCCTCTTGCCATTGACCAAACTTGCGTTTCAGATGGAGGATTTCAGATGTGTACATTCCATGAGCACCAACATATAGGCCTGCCAAAATAAGTACTCATCACTAAAATATTAGCGCATCAAAAATTTAATGATTCAAGTTTAAATAACAAACTATAGTAGCTAAATCATTTCTGTGGATTTAGCTAACATTATATAGTGAATAATTGGTGCCCTACAGTAACATTACCACAGAGAGGATCAGGAGTGGATTGTATATCAATACGGTTAAAGCGTGTTGATCCAGATAAAGATTGATGATTCTGGTTCTGGTTCATGGTCAGGCTTATTAGCTCTCCACATCTTTAAGTACCTGCAAAATATAAACAGTAATGTTAGATATAAGAGGAACGATGACTATTTAGATATCCAAAGAGCCGAGTACTAAATCTCCATATCACATAATTTCTACTTTTATTAGAAATGTGCACATGTGAAAAGCTGCATATAAAATCATGCCTTTCAAAAGCTTAACAGATGTACTGCTGTTATAACTCATGAAGTAATGATTTATAAAATAAAGTAAGAAATGTTCGTTTACCAGTCTTCTTTCTTTTTTTCTTTTTGTTTTTAGGTACCTCTTTATTAATTTAAAACTTTTCAAATTCAATCAGTTCCTCAATTAAAGGAATAATTGACTAGAACACATGTCTAAATAGGTGTCACAATGCATTTCTTAAAAATAAATGGATATCCAAATAATTGAAAATTTCCTAGAGATAAAAGAATTCATTAAAAATCCTCTAGTATTTTTCGTTTATAGTTTATGAAGTCCAGCAGAAGTTTCAATGAATTCATTAAAATTTCCTATATTTGTGAGAGTAATGTTGATTTAATTTTCAAAATGTTATGAAATTTGAATCTACGTTCCAATGTCATGATCATGAAATTTTAAAGTGTCCCTCATGTTTTTAAATTCCAATACTTTTTCTTAGTTTATTGCAGAGACGGAGTTAGCGGCTTCATCGACGAGGCACGGGATAAAAAAAAAAAAGATATGAGGGTTTTTAATAAAAATGTTCTGCAAGATAAAAATGATAGATGTATATGGATTTCCGAAATTTTAGAGGGTATGCAAGAAACTTTAAAGATACATAGGGAGTTCATTTGAAGTTTCAGGGGGCAAGTAGAAATTATATGGCCCATGTGGGGTTTCTAAAACTTTTTAAGGTACAAAACAAATCTTGATATACGATAGGGGAATTTCTGAAATTCCAGGGGGGACGCATGCCCCCACAAATGCCCACCCTGAATCCGTCCTTGGTTTATTGGTCTTTCAGTTAATGATTTCAAATTTCTAGTTCCTGTTTATGATTACTAAAATTATGCTTTAAACTTTTTAGGTCTTCTAGATATTTCTGAACATTTTTTTCCTTTTAAGTTTTTGTTTATATTTTTTCTGCTAGCTTTCAAAACTCTACAGGATCTTAAATTTGGTTTCTTCCCCCCTAGTTGTTAAGATGAGTTTTACAAGGCCATAGCTTTTTGCTGTTTTTTCTTATTATGCGGTTTTTTATTTTTTATTAGGAAAGTATGAATATTTCTTTTAATGTATCCTCTTTCATGTGGTATTGTGGTATTGTTATCTGTATAACTTCTGAAGTTCATGTTATCTATGTTATATTTATTTTTATAACGTTTGTAATATTTTACTGATTTCTTTGACTCTACATATGGTTACTTTGTGTGTGCGCGTGTGTACACAAACTCACACTAACTATGCCTTTATTGAGCCAACTTTGCACAAAAAATATTTATCTATTTGATCTACTTATAATATGTAAGTAGTTAAGTGGGCTCCAATTGCAAAGATGATATTATTTTATCAAAAATCTATATTTTTTCTATGTATTTGAAAAAGCTCAACAAACATCAAGAGAGGTCAGAGGAAAACAAATGGAGAAAAACAACGAAAAACGCAACACAAGAACTTCTGGCAGCATGAGAGCAGACCCTCTCTCTTCTCTCTCTCTCTCTCTCTCTCTCTCTCTCTCTCTCTCTCTCTCTCTCTCTCTCAGTTCTTGAAGGCGGTTTTCTTTCTATTTTCTTTTTTTCCCCCAACTTTTCCAGAAAAAGAAATGAAACTTTTAGAAACACATAAAAATGAACCAAGGAATTGGGGATGTTGGATTGCATCGAACTCAGTTTGTATCGGCTGATATCAACATATAACATACTGAAACCATTATGCTTAAAAACTTTTTGGTGCTATTCATGCAGTATCACCCAAACCTGATCATTTAGGGGTGGAACCGGTGGTATGTCATGGATACTCAAATCTGAGAAGAAATTTCCATACACATCAGTTTTGATCAATACTGCAAAGCTTGGTATAAACCTATGGTCTATATTGCCCTGGCATCACAAGCACCAACACGGCATCGATGCATAACAAATTCAAAAAAAAGAATACAAGAAATAGAAGTATCGTGTCTGATACATGTTTCTAACACGACATCCACATTTGAAGTGTGCTACCTAGTATGTGACTACGTGGTTTATATTATTTCTTGGTAAATGACCAACTAAACTAGCAAAATCATAATTGATCATCCAAGATTTCATTTTCCAAACAAAATGGGGTTGGCCATGGAGCAGAATTCTAAACATCAAAGGTACTGCAATAAACAACTTTACAACCAGCTTTCCATCTATCATTTAGTGGCAACTTCCGGGAGAAAAAAGACAAAGGGAGAATTTAAAAGTCTATAATGTCATTTGGTAAGTAGAAAAAAGTACCTTCTTTCTTTCTAATTCTATCTGTAATGCAATTAAGCTTAAGACCAAAGACAACCCTCCAAAATTATCTGAACCATAAGAGATCCAAGAAGAAAAAGACATTAAAACAGGTTCTAGGGAACATATCAATATTTACGAAGCAGTATGAGTCATGGTGACAAGTTAAAACATATAACTAACATTAACTAAACCAATGTTCAAAGTAACGCGTTACGTAACGCGTTATAACGCGTTACGATAACTAACGAGCGCAAATAACGCAAAAACCCATAACCTGTGTTCCTACCTGGTAACGTACGTTACATTACGTTATTTTCGTAACGCACAGTAACGTACGTTACTGTGCAAATCCTATTTTTATAAAACCCACCCACCCGAGCCCTCTCAAACTCCACCCAATCTCAAGCCCTCGTTCTCGATCTAGGGCACAGCAAAATCACCCCCCCCCCCCCCCCCAAAAAAAAAAAAAAATCAGACGACAAAGATAGAAGAAAGGAGAAATCCCCTAATCCCTTGTCGTCATCGGTGGTTCCCCGTCGTCGGAGATCCCTCACCATCTCTCTTCTCGTCCTCGGCGCCTTGAAGAAGAATAAAGAAGAAGAAGACCTACCTGATTCCTCATCATCATCGCTGATTCCTCCTCGTCGTCGCTGATTCCTCGGTACTGTCTCAGGTCTCTCTCTCCCCCCTCCCGATCTCTCCCCATATCACTCTCTTTCAGCTCTCTCCCTCTGATCACACTCTCTGCTTACTCTCCCTCCCAATCTCTCTCTTTCCTCTCCACCCTCCCAATCTCTCTCCTCTCCCC